>CAUYON010068218.1:0-29816 GCA_963573935.1 Arctocebus calabarensis | reverse complement strand
ATGGCCGGGCGTTGTGGCGGGCGCCTGTAGTCCCAGCTACTTGGGAGGCGGAGGCAAGAGACTCGCTTGAGCCCAGGAATTGGAGGTTGCTGTGAGCTGTGATGCCACAGCACTCTACCCAGGGTGACAGCTTGAGGCTCTTTCTCAAAAAAAAAAAAAAAAAAAAAAAAAAAGAGTGCCGGGCTGCAGAATGCACACACATCTACAGGAAGGAGGGCCACGCCCCTGGACAAGCCACGGGAAGCCGCTACACCCAGCACAACACGGCCGCCCCGGGCACAGTGTCCAGGGGAGAAAACAAGGTGGAGAAAAGTACACATAAGATGTAGAATGCTACCATTCACACTAAAATTTTTTAAAACATATGTATTTTTCAAAAGGCTACCTATGAAGAAGAAAATGGGATGGAGGGGACAAGGACAAAAGCCTGGTTTCTATGAATATATGTTGACCTGTAAGTCATCTTCAGAATGATAAAATAATTTAGTCAAAAAAAAAGCAAAAAAAAATGTTAAACAACCAAAAAGTCAAATGTAAGTTGAAGCAAGTGAACTTTACTTGTACACCACAGTAGAAAGTGACTATAAAATGTGATAGGATATATTCTAAGGAGGAAAAGACCATGAGGAAATTTTAAACCATTTTTAATAATCATAATTTTATTCGTAAATTAAGTGACATACAGAGATGTCTGTGTACTGTTGTATAATACATGAGTATTATGTTGGTGTCCTTAAGAACCAAGATTTCTGAAGTGCTGGAACAGAGATACAAACGTAAGGTTAAAGTAGTCCTGAACTGAATGAACTTCATGAACATTATCAGAAACTGAAAAAAAATAAAAAATACATCCACTGAAAAGGCCCAGAATTTTATGCTTAATTTATAGCCTATAAATAATATTTTTCCACAAAAGTCAGGATTTCTTAGAGAAATGACTCCATCCAAATATCTGAACCATCTCCTCACATAAGGAAGAAGGAACACCACCAAAATTACTGGGGCTGGGACAGACACATCTGTAATGGGTCCAGATGACCCTCAGTCCCTTGAGTGTGGTCGGGTCTAGTGACTCACTTCCCATACCTAGAACACAAACACACCCAGCACACCTGTCCCTTCCCAGGCTCATGGTGAGACTGTAACCTCTGTCTTACTGCTCTCTGCTGTGCTCTCTCTCAGGGCCCTGGCCACGGGGAAAGCCAGAGGCCACTTAGCCCTGTGGAGAGACCCATCCAATACAGAAAGGAAGCCGCCAGCGGGTCAGCAGGTGCACGCACCTCAACCATACTGGGAAAAGGCCAGGGAGACGACCAGGAGCCAGCAGATGCCCTGACGACAGCCTGTGAGGCCCTGAGCGTGGAGACCCAGCTAAACCCCACCCCAATTCCTGACCCACGAGGACTGGGAGATAATATACATTGTCTTAAAGCCTCTAAGTTTTAGGGGAATCTGTTACACAGTAAGAGAAAACCAATATACAGGCCACATCAAAAGGACCTAGGAGCCAATCTGAATAAGTTCCTGCTAGCCAAAATTGAGAAATTTGGGCAGCAAAAAGAATAAAAGCTGCAACAGAAACACTTAAGCATATAAATACATAATTAAAGAATAAAAATGCAACAGTCCACTTGAAGGATCAAAGGATCCATCACATTATTTTGAAAACTGGTAAGAGAAACAATCAATTATCCATCCTGGATTTCCTAAACTATCTTACCCTTCAAGGTAACGAAAATAGCTATCAAAGGAAATTTCTCTTTTAGAGGTATTCCAGGTAATAATGAAGAATAAATGATAGAATAAAAATATCACTTTGTCACCTCTGCTGAACTAATGGCTCTAAGGAGTGACCATCATGGCTGCTATGCCAGCCCCTGTGAGACAACCACAGGGTCTCAGGATATATAACCCAATCTAAGTACCAGTGATACAAGGTTCCCCTGTCCCGAGCTAGACAGGGACCCCCGATTTTCTAGGTCTGGGCCAACAGGCCTTTTCCAGACCACATTCTCTGGACTCAGGCAGGGTCTGAGAAAACAGCCTTTCACTATCCTGTCTGAGCGACCCCTCAGGGAGGGGACAGCATGCACCATGCTGCGGCACTTGGGACAGGGACGGTAAGGCCTCCGTTCAATTGCTGATATAGTCATTGCTAGTTGTGGTCTGTCTGCTGGCCCCTGGACATGGCATTCCCCAGCAGCCCCTGCTGGCAAGCAGTAAATGAACCCCTAGACCAGTGGTTCTCAACCTGTAGGTCGTGACCCCTTTGTAACAATGAAAATACATCCTGCATATCAAATATTTACATTATGGTTTATAACAGAAGCAAAGTTACAGTTATGAAGTAGCAACGAAAATAATTTTATGGTCGGGGTCACCACCACATGAGGAACTGTATTAAAGGGTTGCAGCACTAGGAAGGTTGAGAACCAGTGCCCTAGACAAATACCACATGGCTTCCCACTGGACTTGGGTTCCCTACCTCCACTGCCAGAGGTTCTGTTGATCTTCTTTCCCTTATCTATTTCTTTCTCTGTCAATAAACTCTGTCTTGTCACTTATCAGCGGAGTCCATGGTTTCATTCTTCCAACCTGAGATCAAAAGGCTCCAACACAGAGAAATTCCAGTAACTCCAGTACTAACTCCTGCCCCAACCTGTCTCATCGCTCCCTCACCTGAGCAGCCTGAGTCTGATCCAGAGCTGATCTACAGGGAATCACCAAGAAAGTCAAACCACGTAGGAACATGCCAAAATCATCAGGAGAGGGGACCAGCAAAATGCAGCCTGTGGAAGGGCAACCAGATAAAACCACCCAGCAGACTCCAGAATGACGACAGGGCGCAGGAGTATAAAGATGGAAGGGGACCTGTAGGCTAAGAAGACGTCAAAGATACATCAACCAACTTGACCTTGATCCAAACAGAAAGGGAAGGGCACTTTTAAAAAGTATACCATATGTACAGGAATGTTAACATTGACCATTTGATGATATTAAGGAATTATTACTTATACATATATTTTAAGCATGATAATAGCACTATAACTAAAAAAACACAGAAATAGAGATACATACTGAAATATTTATGAATGAAATTATAGGATTCTGGAATTTATTTTAAACAATCCAAATGTGGGGAAACCACCTTGGGAGTAACTTGCTGGCCACCCGAGGATGAACAGAGAGAGAATAAATAGGAGCCATAACAATTGAACCCAAAGAGCAGCTGCAGTAAACGCCACTCAGGAACTACAGAGGGTTCCCAGGGCTCAACACTTCTGAGCCAGTCTGAGGAGTGTCTCCATTCTGACCCATTCTGCAAGTCCAACGTGGACCCAAAAGTAAGAACAGCGGCAGGGACACCCAGTGTTCATGTGAGTGTAAAACAAATACTTCATAAAATTACGCCTTACCCAAAAGCACCAGCCTGCCTAGCAAGAGAACTAAACACACCAGATTCAGTTTGCCACATCTTCTCATTCCCACAGTGGATCACTTACCATTCATGCACTAACCTAATGTGTTTAGATTTTTAATTATAAAACTTACTATCAATAAACACCTCTCATGGGTGAGGCATGGTGGCTCACTCCTGTAATCACAGCATTCTGGGAGACCAACATGGGAGGATTGCCTGATCTCAGGAGTTCAAGATCTGCCTGAGTACAAGCAACACCCTGTCTCTACTAAAAACAGAAAAACTAGCCGAGCATTGTGGCAGGTGCCTGTAGACCCAGCTACTCAGGAGGCTGAGTCAAGAAGATCACTTGAGCCCAAGAGTTTGAGGTTGCTGTGAGCTATGACGTCACAGCACTCTACCCAGGGCAACAGAATGAGACTCTGTCTCAAAAAAAAAACAAGAAACAAATACCTCTCATGAACAAAAAAATTATTCAGGAATCCAGAATCACTAGAAGTCACCATGACATGGCAGTGCTCACACTAATTTGTCAGACCTCCAGAATAGGAACCTGCATTTTAGCAAGAGCAGTAAATGATTCCGGTGAACACATTATCCTCTGACATTACATTTTCCTTGACACGGTGATATACTGGTCTTATTCTTATGAAATGAACTCCACAATTTTATCTACTTACACAGGGAAACTCACTAACTTTCTCTTTTGACCTTTAAATTGTAATTTCAAAATCACATGGCAGAATACAGATAGAACATGAGTCAGCTAACACTGTCTCTATTCTTTACTCTTAAGTTGTACCCGGCTTCTGACCAAGAGCAAGAAATGTCTGACACAATCTGATCTAGGAAGTCAGGCGAGTGTCGTGACACCCGTGTTTCCTCATTCTCAGCACCTGCCAAACCATCAGCCTCTAGCCCCTTTTATACCCAGACTGTTTCCCAACGCCAATAGAAGGCCACAGCCAATAGTTGGAAATAATTTTAAAAAATCATCACAGGTTATCAAGATTAAGATGAAGACCATCTGTTCCAGAAAGGAAATTTCACAAGTAATTTCTTAGCTTCTTTCCTTCTTTAAGCATAAGAACTGAAATTGTAACAAAAAGATGTATCTTTACATCTTCAAAATTAATCTCTAAGTTTGCTATTTATAACAAATGGCTTATGGCTACAGTTTGAGCCATAAAGAGCAAATATCATCCTATGTTTCTAAAAATTGTTATAGAAAAGCCAATGTATTTTTTATTGTTGAGTCCTTTGCATATTACAGGTATCAGTCCTTTGAAAATATTTTCTCCCATTCAACAGGTTGTCTCTTCATTCTGATATCCATTTTGCTGTGAACAAGCTATTTTAATGTAATATTGTCCCATTTGTCTATCTTTTGTTTTTGTTACCTGTGCTTTTGAAGTCTTAGCCAAAAACTCTCTACACCAAGGTCCTGAAGCGTTTTCCCTGTGTTTTCTTCTAGTAGTTTTATGTTTCAGGTCTTAAGTCTTTAAACCAGTGGTTCTCAACCTTCATAATGCCGAGGCCCTTTAATATAGTTCCTGTGGGTCACAACCCACAGGTTAAGAACCACTGCTTTAAACCACCTTGAGTTAATGTTTTTATATGATGACAGAGACCAGTTTCATGATTATCAAGTTTTCCAAGCACCATTTATGGAAGAGGGTGTCTCTTCCCCAACGCATGTTCTTGACTGCTTTGTTAAAAATTAATTTGCTGTAAATATATGGATTATTTCTTGGTTATGTAGTCTCTCTTACTGTCTATATGTCTGCTTTCATATGGATACCATGCTGTTCTGCTTACTATAGCCTTGTAATGTATTTTGAAGTCTGACATTATGATGCCTCTGGCACTGTTTGTTTTGCTCAAGATTGCTTTAGCTATCCAGGATCCTTTTGGGATCCATATGAATTTCAGGATTGTTTTTTCTATTTCTATGAAAACTAGTGTTGATATTTTGATATGAATTGCATTGAATCTATAGATTGTTTTGTGTGGGTGGTCATTTTAAAGACATTAATTCTTCTAAGCCATGATCATGAAATGTCTTCGCAATTTGTTTTTGTCCTCTTCTATTTCTTTCATGAGTGTTTTACAGTTCTCCTTGTAGAGCTCTTTCACCTCCTTGGTTAAATTTATTCCTAGAGTTTGTTTTCTTGGTTTATTTTATTTTGTTTTGTTTAGCTAACAAAAGTAGGATTGCCTTATTGATTTCTTTTTTAGCTATTTCATTATTGGTGTGTAGGAATGCTATTTATTTTTTGTATGCCAGTGATTTTGCATCCTGCGATTGTATTGAATTTGTTTATCAGTTGTAAGAGGACTTTTTGGTGGAATCTTTAGGCTTTTTAAAATATAAGATGATGCCATCTGCAAAGAGAGACGATCAGACTTCCTCTTTTCCAACTAGGATGCTTTGTCTTTTTCTTAACTGATTACTCTGGCTAGGACTTTTAGTCCTACATTGAGTGGTGAAGGAGGGCGTCCTTGTCTTGTTCCAGTTCTTAGAAAAGCTTTTCCTTATTCCGTATGATATTAGCTGTGGGTTTGTCATATATGGCTTTATTATCTTAGAAAACAAACAATTCCATTTAAAAATAGGGAAATGATATGAATAGACATTTTTCAAAAGAAGACATACAAAGGCTCACAAGTATGTGAAAGAGCACTCAACATGACTAATCATTAGAGAAATGCATGACTAATCATTAGAGAAATGCAAATCAAAACCACAATGAGATATCCTCTCACCCTAGTTAGGGCTATTACTAAAAAGACAAAAAAAATAAATAACAGACGTCATCGGGATGTGGATAAAAGGGGACTCTTACAATGCTGTTGGTGAGAACGTAAATTAGTACATCGGGATGTGGATAAAAGGGGACTCTTACAATGCTGTTGGTGAGAACGTAAATTAGTACAGTTATGAAAAACAGCATGAAGATTTCTCAAAAAACCAAAACTAGAACTTCCATACAATCCAGCAACCCCAGCACTGGGAAAATAAATCAATATATCAAAAGAATATCTGTACTCCTGTGCCATGGTGACTACAGCACTATTCACTATAGCAAAGACGTGAAATCCAATAGTGGATGGCTAAATAAAGAAAAGGTGGAGTATGTAAAGAATGAAATACCATTTAGCTATTAGAATGAATGAAATACGTCATTTGTTCCCTTAGTGGAACTAAGGGTCATTATGTTAAGTGAAATAAGCCAGGCACAGAAAGACAAATATCACATGCTCTCACTCATAAGTGGGAGTTATTCTAACAAAGTTGACCACAGGCAGGTAGAAAGGAGAATAATGATAGATACCAGAGGCTGGAACGGGTGTAATGGGGTGGAGGAGCTGATTAATGGGTAGAAATATATAGTTAGATAGAAAGAATAAGTTCTAATGTCTAATAACAGAGTAGGGTATAATAATTATAAACAATATGTTTCATTTGGTAAAACCTTGAAATGTACCCAACACATAGAATGATTAATAATAAGGTGATACCTAATACCTTTACTTGATCATTATACATTCTGTGCACACAACAAAACTTCATATGTACCCCATGAAAAAAAATTTTTTTTCAAAGAGAAAAACCAAAGACAATGTAATCTCTGTGACGGTTCAAGTTACTGAATGTTGAAACAAACCCTTTGGTGTAAGCATTCCTTCCAGATTCCAGGAGGGCTGTCAAACTTCCAAACATTTCAAAGATGAAAGAAAGGAAGAAGAAAGGTCCCAGGATCCTCGTTCCCTCCACGCCCTGGTGCCAATCCCATTATCCTGACTGAGACCCTGGCTTCTGCTCTGGGCCTCCTCTTTACCCTCAGAGGCTTTAACTGTGACAGGCATCTTCAGCGTCCCTGTGACACTCCACCAAAGAGCCTCACCCCCAATGCCCTACCCAACATCTGGTCCTGTCTGACTACCTCCTACTGACCTGAGCCTCATCTCCCCACTCCACAACCTCTGTCCCATTTCAGGCTCTTTGCCTTTAGCTCTGTCCTCTCCCATCCACACACCATTCTCTGCTGCCAAAGACAGCCTTTCAAATACACATCTCGCCATGATGGCCCCTCCCTTTAAACTCCTGCAGTGATTTCTTAAAGGCTACAGGATAAAATCTGCCTCGCAGGCCTTCATGGTCTGACTCTGACTCCTACTGCCATTCCGACACTGTCATTCTGCTCCAACCTCTTCCCCGGCCTACTCCCAACTATCCTTCTGGATCCAGCTCAGACATCACACCCTCTGGAAAACCTCACCAGGCCCTCTACCTACACCTTAGGTGGATGGCCCTCTGGCCTTTCGGCTTGTCTCACCCACCAGACGGTGAACTCCTTAAGAGTAAGGATTCTGCCTGTCCAGGGTTACATCCCCTGCCCCCTCACACTGGTCTCCCTCCCCTCCCCTACCCTTCTTGGTTCCCAGTTCTTGCCTTCCCGTTCACTGTGGGATCTTCCCACTGTCTACCCACATTCTCAAAGCTTGTTTGGGGTGCCTTCAGAAACAACGTCCTCTTGACACCTACCAGGCTCACCCCACTCACAGGGCTTGCACCCTTGGTGATCACCTCTCTAGTTACCCTGGAGAACCTCAGAGCAGCAAGGACTGGGCTTCCTGCACATCCACAGCCCGAGCCCACTGAGCACAGGGGCAACACACGTCAGCCCTGAGTGCTCTGCCTCGTATCCTCCAGCTGGAAACTAAGACACCAAGCACTGAGAGCGCCCCAGCCTCAGGTCAATTTCCTCTGACATTTAAGAAACAAGGGAAATAAATCTTGACATTTTTCTTATATTGAGGGAAATAAATAATCCTAAAATATTATTTGAGCATCGATTTGATATTAGGGCAAATTGAAATATGTCTTTCCTTGGCTACTTTGGTGAACTGGATTTCTCAACCGAAAAGTCAATTAACTTCCCCTCATATAAATAAGTAAATTATTTGAAAGGTCTGGAAACTAGACAGTAAGATGCTACAAATGAACTAGCTGCAGAAAGTATACTGAGTTTTAGATCAATATGGGGGGAAGAGAAGGAAAGGAAAGATTTAAAATATGGAATCAACAGAAGATAAATTATGTCAGCTCTGAGGTGAGCAGGAAAATGTTTATAGGCAAAAAAAAAACCTATATTAGTTAATTCAATTATATTGAAAATGTTTTTCGTTATTCAGTAATTCAAATTGATTCCACTGGTTTAGCTCAGCGGTTCTCAACCTGTGGATCGCAACCCACAGGCATTGTGTTAAAGGGCCGTGGCATTAGGAAGATTGAGAACCACTGGGTTAGCTGATGGTATTTAGTCACTACAAAATACACAGCCAGGCTGGATAATGCTGAGATCTCCAAACGAAGCCACTGCCTGGCAAGATTCTAAAGATTGGCTTGTTCACTCTAGTTTAGAAGCAAACCAGCATCCCCAAATGCACCTTAAAAGTTTCATACTGTGAAGCAATATTTAACTGCCTTCATTTTGGCGGCAAGGTGCTCAGTGCAAGAATAAAGTTTAAAACTCTATTTTTAAAAAGAATACCTAAGTACCATGTGTGCTAATATGGAAAGAAGTCCAAGGAACACTGTAAGTGGGACAAAGGGCAAGTAGCAAACCGAGTGCGGATGGTGACCACGTCTGCAGCTCAGTAAATAGATTAATAAAGCCAAAGGAAGACGCACCCCGAGAGTTCCAGATGCGCAAGACATTCTGGGCATTTCTGAAAGGACAAACAAGAAGCTGTTCACAGTGGTCGCCTCTGGAGAGTGAGTGGGAACAGGCTTCAGAAGCTGAGAAAATGAACTCAAACATTTCACTGCCGGAATTTATTTTAGCAAGATTCGATAATCCCACTACAATTAAATTTAGTTAATTGAAAGACAACACGCTCCTGCTTTGAAACTCTGGGTAGCTCCTCACACTGGAGGTCAAGGCCTCCTTAGATGGCATGAACTCATGGGCAGGCTCCTGGCGGCAGTCACAGAAGACAGTTTCCCCACCCACCCCTGGCCTTGCATTCCCACCTCACGCGTTGCCTACACCTGCCTCTTCCCCTCTCCATCCCTCGGCTTTTCCACCAGGCAAAACTTGCCTAACATTCAAAACCAGTCCAAATCCCCCTTTCTCAGGAAGCCCTGAGGCTTGTGAATTATCCGCCTAATACTGTCCTACCCAAATACTTCATGAAATAGACTCATGCTTCAGTTTTGCTTACTAACTTTGACAGCACTGGTTTGAGGGGTATTCTTTTGTTTTTGTTTGTTTTTTCAAGAGACAAGAGTACAGTGCCTATTTACAGACACACAATAGCACATTACATTCTTTAACTCCTGGGCTCAAGTGATCCTCCTGCCTCAGCCTCTTGAGCAGCTAAGACCACAGGCGTGCACCGCCATGCCCAGCAACACCACCTCCTCTTGCCCAGAGTTTGCACTCATCCTGTACTTCCACAGTTTGACACAGAGGTATTGGCCTTCCTATCTCGAGTGCAGAGAGCAAGCGAACTGAGTCTTGGGTGGTGCTCGCAGTCTCAGCATACGACAGAGGGGCAGAGGCTCTGCAAGGATGTGTCACTTTACCTACCTCGAAACCAGGACGCAAACTCAGGGAGGGCTATTCTCCTCCCTGAAAGCATCTCTTCCCATGGTGTTCCTGGTCCATGCCAACTGGATCCTCAGCACATACATGAAATTATAAAGGGAAATTAGTGCACGGGCTAGAACTACCAATACTCTTAGCTGCTCTCCGTGGAATCATAAAAGGCTTCAGCCCAATTTTTAGAAAAACCCAAGAAAGACACATTACATCAGCGGTTCTCAACCGGTGGGTCATGACCCACAGGAACTGTATTAAGGACCACAGCATTAGGAAGGTTGAGAACCACTGCATTACATTGTAGTGGGCTTTTCAGGCAATCACCCTGACTTCATTTCAGCTTCTCAGACTATGCCTCACCACTCTGCTGTCAGACAGAGGTGAGTAGAACCATGACCCACATCCAAGGCCAACCCCAGGTAGCAGCTAGTGAGACTCTGGCACGGCCTCCACTCTATTCCCCACAGTCTGCCTCCATGGATGAGACAAGGACACTCAAACGCTGTGCCGTCACAGCCTCATAGACATGATGAGTCTCCCAAGCTAAGTGAACTCCTCAGGTGACCCCTGCCACAGCAGGTGGGAGGTATTAACTTGAACCATTTATTATCATTCTGAGCCTAGAGCAGGTGTAATAAACCTTTAAAATTAGGCAAAGCATTAACTTTTGTAGGCTACAGGTTGGGATCCTGGAAAAGCAGACAGGGGTAGAAAACGCAGCATGCAGCACACCCAGTAAGGTGCGCCGTCGGGCTCAACTCCAGGAGAGCAGGAAACAGAGGCAGAGCTGGCAGAGAGAGACGCGGGGCTGCGACACAGTCCCAGCAACAGCCTTGGCCAACCCCATGGGCACTTCTAGAGCGAGGTGGCCCTTGAGTTGTCCCAGCTTGGGACAAGATAGTCAGGCTTCTATACTCCTGCACTGAGCCATCAGGGACTATGGGTTGCTGGAAAAGGGCAGCAACCGAGCGAGACCATCCCCAGGGCCTGACAGCTGAAGGCTGGGCCAGCCACACTCCGCAGTCAGGCAACAAGCCCTCAAAAAATGGGGGTATTATTTTTTTTTTTTTTTTTGAGACTGAGCCTCAAGCTGTCGCCCTAGGTAGAGTGCCGTGGCATCACAGCTCACAGCAACCTCCAACTCCTGGGTTCAAGCGACTCTCCTGCCTCTGCCTCCCAAGCAGCTGGGACCACAGGCGCCCGCCACAACGCCCAGCTATTTTTTTGTTGCAGCCGTCATTGTTGTTTGGCGGGCCCTGGGGCTGGATTCGAACCCGCCAGCTCAGGTGTACGTGGCTGGTGCCTTAGCCTGTTGAACCACAGGCACCAAGCCAGGGGGGTCTTTTTTGTGGGAGCACAGTGCCCACCGCACTAACCCTCCTTAAAAATGATGCTTGTAGGAGGACACACACTAGTGGCAGCGTTAACCATGACACCGGCTCTCCAGCAGAGCACTGAGCTAGGGACGTGAAACAAGAAGGAAAGCAGAGACTTTATATTTTTAGTTGAAGGGAGAATAACGTAAGAATCAGAATTTTCTCAGTACAGAATGAGTTGCCTGAAGAGGTTGAGTCAGGGGCTAGACAGACCCTTATGTGGGCACTCTGTGGAGAGTTTACACATTCATACATTCATCCCACAGCTATGTAGTGAATGTGGTCATGTCCAAGCAATATCCTCCGTGTAGGGATAAAGTGTAAACACTACGGTCTCTGCCCTCGTGGAGCCTGCATTCCAGTGAGGGGCTTGGGAAAAACAGAACCTTACACACTATCATTTTAGATAGTTGTATCTACTAGAAAGATATAAAGGTCTGGCTTGGCACCCAGAGCACAGTGGTTACGGCGCCAGCCACATACACCAAGGGTGGTGGGTTTGGACCTGGCCCAGGCCAGCTAATGACTACTACAATAAAAAATAGCCAGGCGTTGTGCAGGCACCTGTAGTCCCAGCTCCTCGGGAAGCTGAGGCAAGAGAATCACTCAAGCCCAAGAGTTGGAGGTTGCTGTAAGCTGTGATGCCACGGCACTTTACCCAGGGCAACATAGTGAGACTGTCTAAAAAAAAAAAAAAGGAAGAAAGAAAGGTCTGTCATGGGATAGGACTGGCAGGCAGCGGAGGCAGCAGCAAGGAAAGCTTCCTAAGAGGGGGCCCGAGAGCAAAGACCTGAATGGACCGGCACCAGGGCCAGACGGAGACGGTGGGAAGGGCATCCAGGAAAAAGGACAGCAGGTACACAGTACCGAGGGAGCAACAGGCCAGCAGGTTTGGGGAAGGGTGAGAAGGCCATTGTGTCTGCAAAAGAGAGAAAGGGAAGCAAAGGGACGAGGAAACCAGAAAAGCGCTCAGCTATCTGCCCCTGCTTTGGCTAAGTGGCTAAGAATTGGAACTTACTGCACTTTGTTCTGTATAATCTGTACTTTTTTGCCCAAATTTTTAAAGGAAAGTTAAGGATGTACCTTACACATGGGTAGTACTAATTCCATATCTATATAAATATTTTTAATTCTTTTACTAATGCTTATGCATTCAAGGCATAACTCTAGAAAGCAGTAACAATGTCTAGATGCCAAGTAATACCCTGGAATATGGTAACTGTGCTCCTCCACGCCATCCCCCTCCCAGGCAGGCACCACAGCCACAAGGGCCTCCAGCTGGGCCAGCCGAACACGCCACACACCACCACACCGGCATCTTGGGGCAGACGTGCCAGCAATGGCCACGGCAGTCAGCATGGGGACCATGGCCATGCTGCAGCTCCTCCTTTTCTCATGAGAGGCATGAGGCACAGGGGGGAGCCAGGAGCCGGCTCACACAGCAGGGGACAGTGGTCCTGTGGGCTGAGCCCTGGACCTCCCCCAGCTTGTCCTCACCCCACATCCTCTCATCCCTGTCCCCACCCACGTCTGGCAGTGGGAACACGGCCGCTGCTGCCCTGCCGAGAACCCCAGCGGGCGTATTTCCCCGGAAGCCAGCCCTGCTGCCCCAGGCTCCCGACACAGCCCCTGCCCCTTCTGGGCTGCCTCCCTTCTCCCGTGGCTGGCCGTGTTCTGAGACCCCTGCGGCACCACATAGAGGAGGAAGATCCCTGACCTGGGTCCTAGGACCTGAGTTCTGAGTAGCCTCAGTCCCCATGAAGTTTCTGTCTGTGAGGGTACCTGTCAGAGAAACAAGAAAGCCTGGGGGTACCTGATCCCACAGATTGTTAACTTTGAGCCTCTGACTTATCTGAACCCCCATGGTGTTGAGCTGTATAATTTTCCAAACTTGCCACTAGGAACAAACCATCTAAGATGCTTGTTAATGGAACAGACGCTCAGGTCCTTCTCCTGGAGAGCTGATTCAGTGGATTGGGGTGTGGTTCAGAGTCTCATTTAAACAGTCACCCGGGTGATTTGTAGGATTTGCAAGTTTGGGGAAGGCTGATGTCGTTCATTGTGATGGTACTTAATGCCCGAGGTCTGGTGGCCCAAGAAGGCCACGGTCACTAAAAGAAATGTATGTGGAGCACTTCAATGGGGCATCATCAGGAACGCTCAGCACCGTATCCCAGAGGCTTGGAATCAGGCCAGCTGAGTGAGATGAGCAGCCCCGGCTCTACCACCAGGTGCCTGGGCAGACAGGGCCGGGGTGTGAAATAAGCCCAGCAGGGCTCTGCAGAGCAGCCTTCCCACTGACCACCTGGGTGGGACTAGGAAACCAGAGAATGAGGGGACGAGGGTGGACAGGGAGGGGACAGCTGGGGAATGTCAGGGCTCAGGACATCCAGACCACTGCCACCTGCGGTTTGATGGCTCCAGGCTGCTCCACAGTAGGCGGCCCTACACCTCCCGCCTCTCACAAGAGAAGGAGGCAGCCCTGGGCCGCCACTTCCCCCACTGAGCAAAATAAAACAAAGTATTTTTTCCTAAAAGTATGGCCCTAAAACGGAGTGTGTCAGACATAGCAAAATACAGCAAGTGTAATCAGAAGCCACCACACAGGAAGGTTTTGTGTACAGGGGAGTGGCAAAACTTCACTTGATGTTTAGAAGCCCCTTTCACTGCTGTGCACAGGCTCCACAGGGGTACAGTCCAGCAAGGAGCCCATTCAGAGGGCTGTGTAGGGGGGCTGGTCCAGGCTGAGGGCCTGCCCAGCGAGTCCCAGACCAGCTGACCAACAGGATCATAAGAGCCCCCATCCAGACCTGCCAAATAAAAGTCTCCAAGACAGGGGCCCAGGAATCGGTCCTTTTAACCACCTAGCAGACTCTGACGAGAAGCCAGGTTTGCGACCGCTGCCCTAGTTCTGCGCTGCCCTCCTCCGCCCTGGGGAGCTGAGGTTCCACAAGAACATGAGCACCGCAGTGCCCCTCGGCTCCTTCCGAAGTGGGTTTCACTGGAGGGTGCCTCACCGCCCAGTTCCACAAGTCCACAGAAGGACTATGCCTTTTGGGGTCTCACCATTCCCTCCAACAGGGATAGTTCCTCTTCTGAACCCTGGAACAGGGATAGTTCCTCTTCTGAAACCCTTCGCTGTTTGAGTTACTATTTTCCCCCTTTGCCCAAAGAAAGAAGCACAAGAGAGAGACCCATTCATTACACACTACGTAAGTCAGATGCCCTACTCACGCACCAGGCAGGGCTTAATTCCAACGCGGAACCCTGGTCCTGGTTGAGAAAAGCTGACACACAGCTGAAAAATGTCATACGTTACAAAATCCACACCCCTAACCATAAAGGACTAAAGTCTGCTCAAGACCAACAATGACACGGACACTTTCACAGAGAATTTTGGATATTCTACGGGGAGAACATCTGCGGGCCAAGCTGGTCAGGGGCTCAAAGGTCAAGATGAGGTTCCGGGAAATGGAGCACCTGGCAAGGGACAGACTCGGAGTAGAAGAGACTCAGCCTGTGACCGCATCTCACATACAGAGAAACGGGGGCAGAGAGGTTAAGTGACTCACTCAACATTGCTACTAAACAGTCACCGTTATAAAAGGTTACAGGAACTCAAGCAATAATACTTCAGAGCCATGGGGAACTGCTGAGAACAAAGCCAGCACCATTAACTTGATTTCAGCTACATTTTCCCAAAGATGGGAGGTATGTAAGCTTGGGCTCCCATGGGAACACACTGAGCCTTCAGAAAATTTAAAGAGGCTCGGCGCCTGTGGCTCAAATTTAAAGCGCCAGCCACGTACACCTGAGCTGGCGGGTTCGAATCCGGCCTGGGCCGGCCAAACAACAATGACGGCTGCAACCAAAAAATGGCCGGGTGTTTTGGCGGGTGCCTGTAGTCCCAGCTACTTGGGAGGTAGAGGCAAGAGACTCGCTTGAGCCCAGGAATTGGAAGTTGCTGTGAGTTGTGATGCCACAGCACTCTACCCAGAGTGACAGCTTGAGGCTCTGTCTCAAAAAAAAAAAGAAAATTTAAAGAATCCGCATGAAGATTACTCTCTAAACAGGGCCAAGGTCATCAGATGCAGCAGCACTGGACAGGGCGCATCAGAAGCCCCCCAGCCTCATCTCCCCCCACACACCTCTCCCTGCCCTCCGTCCCATTCCAACCTGTTCCTGAGCACAGGACTCGCACAGCCCTGCCTCTGGGCCTCTTCATGCTGGTCCTTCTGCCTGGAATGTACTGTAGGGTTGAGGAGAAATGTGTCCTTTTTCCCCAAAGTTCACTGAAAGATGAACTCACAGTTAGAGAAAGGTTTATTTACCACGCGTACTATACTCATCTAAAAGACAGATCCGATTAAGATGTGAAATAATCACCCTGTAACTCTCCTGTACACGTGATAAATAAATCTTTCTCTAATCTACCTTAATTGTGAGTTAATCTTTTAGCGAACTTTCAGTGAAAAGGCCAAGTTTCCCCCCAGCCCTACAGTTTCTATCACTTCCATCTGACTTATCCTCTGAAGCCCAGAGAAATGTCTCTTCCTCCAGGAGGCCTTCTCAGGTCCCCCAGCCAGTGTCTCAGGTGCGGCGTCTGAAACACACTACAGCAGTAACCAAGTTCACCCTACTCACTGCTGGGAGCTCCGTGCTGGTCTTCCCCGCTGGTCTTCCCCACCGGTCTAGACGCTTCCTGAGGGCAGAGCTGACGCCCTGCTGCTTACCGTGTCACAGCACCCAGCACCGTACCAGATGGAATGAACGGCACATAAGCAAATGCAGAATGAACGAAACCAGTGAACAGAAAACAAGACACTACTCTTGAACACATTTTAATTTTTAAGTGTAGATGCATTTTCCCATAAGTATCAGTTCATTTGGCAAATGTTAACCTTAATGGCAGAGATGAAGCTTGACACTTTCTCAGACCCATAGTTGTGTCTCTGACTCCAGGACCACGGCCTGAGGGGTCTTTTGTCTCCTCCTGAGTGTCACAGCAAAGAGGAAATACAAGGATGTGCATATGGCCAAACCGCTTTGATGCTTCCCCCAAGAGACAGAGCAACATAGTCATTTCAAACAGCGAAGATTTAAAAGGGGATATTGTAAGTTTAAACATTAAGAACTAAAAGCATAAATACTTGTTTGTGTTTTCCTGGGTTGACACTAAGCTGACCATCTGACAGCGCTGCAGCACTATGAAACTCGGAAATGTGTGTTCTCTGCTCTTCAGCCACATCCTGGAACCCTCTCCCCAGATTTATCTCTATTTTAGAAAAATGCTGCCAGTGACAGTGTTTGAAAAAAAAATACAATAGCTGGCCTGTAAAAAGAAGATTGATTCTTGTGCAACACCACCAGCTAACCACTGTATACTACTCAGGAGGGGGTATTGGTGTAAATTCAAACTAAAGTGCAAGACTTTTTTCTTCAAAAGACCTCACTTTGAGTCATAATGGAATAAATGTAATTTTAGTTTGTTGTAACTTTTTGCCAAGCATAGCACCTAATACTTTGTCAAGCACAATGATTGCTTAATAACTGGGGCAGGGGATGCTGAGCTTAGGGTTCCTCAAGCCAAATTCTGACTCTTACTAGCTCTGTGACTTTGCTGAGCCCCAGTCTTCCCACCTGCATGATGGTGTGGAGTAAAACCTATTATGCACAGTTACTCAAAAAGTACACAGCAGGGCAGCGCCTCTGGCTCAAAGGAGCAGGGCGTCGGCCCCATATGCCGGAGGTGGTGGGTTCAAACCCAACCCCGGCCGAAAACTACAAAAAAATAAAAGATAAAAATAAAAAAGTACACAGCAATGCTGTGGTTACTGAATCACACTGATAAATAATCTTTTTGCTAAAAAGATGTGACAGAAAAAAGGAGGCAATATTTGGCCAGTGACTGTGCAGAGGTCTGTGCTCGTTTCCAACACAAAGTCAAGATCCACCATTTAGTAAACCAACGTTTCTCATGTCTCCACTGTGAGCCAGGTACCATTTAAGGCACGGAATATAAACCAGTGAACAAAATCAACAAAACGCCCTAGCCTTCAGAGCTCACATGCTCAAGGCAAGGTTCAATTTAACATGACTTTGCCAACCCTTTCCCCAAATGGGTAGAAATGGAGGGAACCTAGTAAACACGTTTTGCCAAATTTTCTGGCCAGATTTCACAAAAGTGAAAAGCCACCATACACTTGATTTTATGAAGCTTTCATAGTTTGTTCGTGAAACACAATGGTCACCAACACAATCCAGAGGCCTCTATTCATCAAAAAGAGAAGATTATCAAAAACTTGAAAATTCCTTCACTTCTTTTTAAACATGTGTAAGTCATGTCTCATTATTCTGACCACACACCATCGCAGCTAAAGACACGTAACACATACTCTGTCCCTCCTGCCCCGGCTCTCAGCACCCTCCTCTGTCACTTCCCTGGGGCGAGCCCACACGGCCCACTCAAGGGCTGAATCACAGAGCCAAGACGAGGCCGGGGGACAAACACAGAGGCTCCCCTTTACAAGGCTCTGTGAGGGTACCAAGACGTGTCAGCCCACAATCACCCACAGGTGGCAGCTAATGGCCCATAAAAGCAAAGCTAGTTTGAGGGTTGCATGAGCACTTCACCCCATCCCAGGCACGTGTGGCCAGACCATACAGAGTCCTGACTTTGATTTGCTTGGTGAGGGAAAAAGTTGGTCCAATAAAGAAGTCTAATCACATTTTCTATACTAGGGGAGAAGCGTAGGTCAGCAGAGCAGTCTTTCCCAGGATATTCTTAGAATATTCTTTGAAACCTTGTCATCCCACCTTCCTCAGCACCTGCTGAACAGCCCCGAGTTGAGGAAGAACGGCGGCCTGGTGCCTTTGACCTCACTCCTACTCAGACCCCAGCTCAGCCAGACGAAGCCATTATTCCTCACCGGGGCTTTTGGAGCACACGGCACAAAGAAACAAATCAGAATAAAGCGGCAGCACTGTAAACGGAGGTGCATGTTCACTTTGCCATCACCGGGGACGAATTCGGGCATCCACGGCAGAGCATGTGACCCCCAGGCAAGGCTTACCGGACATGAGCTTGTCCAGTGAAGGCCTCTCAACCGGGAGTCTCCCGGGGGCTTTAAAACTACACCAGTGAGATCTGAGTGTGGGGGAGGGAAGGGCACCTCAGCTGAGAAAGTCGACATTCAGAGAAACTCCTGTTTCTCTGCCTCCCCCATTAAGTGTTCCAGAGGGACAACCTGAGCCTCACCCCATGACCTGAGGTCAATACCTACGCCCAGAGATGAAAATGAGCTCTGGTATGGACCTGCGAGGACCCACGCGACCGACAGGAAGAGGACCCAGACACGCAGCCAAACCTCGGTGAAGAAACAGCACCTGCACGCAGAGCCCACGGGGGAGGGCAGCTGCAGAACCCCAACAGCCAGTCTCAGGCCTCTTCTCTGACCGACCTCTCAGCCTGTCCACCCCTCACTGCAACAGGGACCAGGCTTGCCTGCTCAGAGGAGGCAGGAGATTCAGAGGGTGGGTCCAGAGCATGCAGCGATCAGGGCCGACACTGAGGCTGACCGCGGTCCAGCATCACCAGCCCGGCGGGTTCTTCAGGAGACCCAGGTCCCGGGCTATGTTGCCCCCAGGAGTCCTCCTTCCCTGATCTTTGTGGCCACCAGGACAGGACCAGCTTCTCTAAGCATTAAGTGAAATCCAAGGCTGCTTGTGGTACAACAATGGAATAAGATCACTCAAAATGGCACTAAAAACCAGAATAGTATGGGAAATGGTAAGGGAAATAGTCTAAACTCTGAAGTAAACAATTTTAAATAAAAGCAAATAAAGAAGGATTTTAAAATATTATTTCTAAACCAGAGATTTTGAAATGGTATCCCAGGGCACAGGCCTGATGCTCTAAAACATTTTTAATTGTTAATATTTTTAAATAGGAAGATTTTACAAAATAAATATACATATATATATATATATTACATAAAAGCCTAGATTTCCTATTTCTCCCAAAACACAACCCTCCTGTGCCCACTTTCCAGAGAAAAGCAGAGGTGGGTGTTGAGCAGCGCCTGTCCCCCCAGAAGGGGCTCTGGGCCACCCAGGGCCCAGGCTCAGTCAGCTGCTCCAAGCCCAGCTCCCCAGACATGGAAGCTCAGAGTCCTGCCAGAAACTGTGAGCCCAGCAAAGAGATTCTGTTCACAACAGCAGGACACTTTCTAAATGACTAAATGGTAGCAAATCTAAAGGATCTGACGTGGCTTCGCATACCACCACTCTCTGCCACCTGCTAGACGCCAGGCTCTCTCACCACCCATGGTGACTCTAAAGCAGCCGTCCCCACCTGCTGGACGCCAGGCTCTCTCACCATCCATGGTGACTCTGAAGCAGCCGTCCCCACCTGCTAGACCCCAGGCTGTGTCACCATCCACAGTGACTCTGAAGTAGCTGTCCCCACCTGCTGGACACCAGGCTCTGTCACCATCCACAGTGACTGTGAAACAGCCGTCCCCACCTGTTGAACGCCAGGCTCTGTTACCATCCACAGTGACTCTGAAGTAGCTGTCCCCACCTGCTGGACACCAGGCTCTGTCACCATCCACAGTGACTCTGAAGCAGCCGTCCCCACCTGCTGGACCCCAGGCTCTCTCACCATCCATGGTGACTCTGAAGCAGCCATCCCCAACCTTTTGGCACCAGGCGCCAGCTCCATGGAAGATAATTTTTCTACAGCCTGGGGTTGGGGAGATCCAACAGAAGGCAGAGCTCAGGCAGTGACCCAGCTATGGGGACGCTCTGTCTGCGGGCCGGCAGCTCATCTCCAGCTGTGCCCCCCACCCAGCCCTACACAGGCACACCCGGTTACTGGTCTGAAGCCAGGGGGCAGGACCACAGCCTGAGAGTTGGAAATGCAGCTGTAAAGCACAGAGAAGCAATGAAAATGCTGGCTGATGTGATGAAACGAATCGAGTCTACTTCTAACAAAACAAGTCTGCTTTAACCCAGCCAGGGAAAAGTAAGGTGTGATTTGTCCAGGTCTTCTAATCGCCCGTGTAAGACTTGTTAGAGGAGCCAGCGGAGAGGGCTTCCTCTCTCTCCCGGCTGCTTTCTCAGTGGGGGCTGCATCTCCCTAACTTTCCTCCCTCTGGCTCTTTGAGGGTGTCTTCAGCTCCTAAGCCCTCAAGGTGCGCAACTTCTGCAAAAAGAGGCTGCCAAGCCATAAAGCAGGTACAATAACAGGCTCTTTTCACTCAAGAATTTGTCCCAGGTTCCTTGAAATTGAATACACTACCACAATCTGCAGAGGAAATGGTAGAAATGACATTGTCCTCAAGCCAGAAGGGCCTGAGGTAAGAAAGCCCTCTGATGTCACCACTGTTCCTCCCCATAAAACAGACAGGAGAGCGAAACAGGTCTGGCCTCATTTCTGTGGCTCAGCTGGTCAAATGCTTAGAAGTCAGGCCCCTCCCACAGCAGCAACGGGAGGGCAGGAAGGCTCGAGTTGCACCTGGCAGGACAGTTGCACCTCTAATTTGGACCTCATTTCAAAGGAGGCTGGAAAGAGGGGCTGAAGCAACACAATGTAATGCCACTCACTCTCTGAGGCCAAGAGGCCTCATCTGGAGAGAAGACGATGACATCAAATGAGCAGTCCACTTGTGTTTCACTCAAGTCCTCAACTCTCCAGTGTCACCTTCCATTCTTTTATGATTAACAATGCTTTTTAGCTCAGGCTCCGTTCTCCTGCTCACTGAGCCTCCTCTGAGTACCTTCTTCGCATTTCACAGCTCCATCCATTTGTATTTTCAAAGTTTGACAAACCCAGTTCCCACTTGAAATAGGAAGCTCTCTAACACAAGGGGGCCCTTAGCACCCTAAAGTCACACGGAGAAGGGATGTGAGAACAGCCACGTGTGCCACTGAAAATAAGTGGATAAAAATCACATCACACTGAAGCCACACGGAGAATCAAGCTGCTGGTGCCATCCCAGCAAATGCAACGTTAACATGCAGCCGTGACAAGCTCCCCACAGGTTCTCAAATGAGGTGTCCAGCCCCCCCACCACCACTCTCTCCACCTCTACACCTGTCGTCTCAGGTCAGTCCCCACTCCTGATGCCCCAGGTCTCAGTCAGACCCAACTCCATGGGCTTCCAGGCCTATTACAGGACCTAGCACAGCAAAGGCAAGCCCTGGGCTGAGCGTGACGCGTGGTATCACCAGTATGCAGCACAGTGGTTTTTAAAGGGTCTGGGAGGCTCTGCGAAGTTCAAACTATTTTCACAATGACACCAGGGCAACATTTGCTTTTTGCATGCTCACCTTTCTGATGGCTAAGGAAACATGTGCTTATATAGCCCTATGTTTTACAAGCTTCTGTTTTAATTTCTAATATGGTAAGTATAAATTAAAATATAGATTTTAATTTCTAATATGGCAAAAAACAAAAGCCCTTTGGGGTTCTCAATAATTTTTAAGAGTCGAAAGAATCTCACAACCAACTTTAAGAACTGCTAGTCTGGCACAAGGCCTGCACATACCAAACAATCTTTAAATACTTCACAGTCAATGGATGAATCAACGCAACAATGATCAATGAGGGATGGATGGAATCTCTTTCTGGTAATACATTAAGGTCTCGGTTATGATCTGTTATGGACAAGAGGTGGGAAGAGAAGGTGCCCAGGAGTCAGTTCATTCCCTCTTAACTAAGAAGGAAGAGAATCAGATCTAGGAACCATCACAGGAGAAAGGGTCAGGACCCTCAGAGCCTATCAGTGGGTCACACCATCCTCTCCCATAACCGTCTCCAGCACGTGCTGGTGTAGTGAATACTATATTCCTACATTGTTTAGAAACTGGCCAAAGACTATGTCACCCAGCACATCCCGCAGTCACCCAGAGTGGTCAGCCATTCCTCCTTCCCATCACTGTGAAATCTACCTCTTAATTCTCTCTCCAGCCCCAGGGTTAGCTTGGACAGTCCTTCCTCCAGATTTCCTAGCCCCATCCCCTAGACTGGATCATGTCCCTGTATTAGAGGCTGTTACAGAAGCCTTTTCCTTTTCTTCTAGAGCACTTCCCTCCGCCTCTAAAGACATTAATCCATGGCATTTTCATGTCTATCTTCCTAACTAGACTGTAAGTCTAGAAGGGCTGGCATGTGGCTGGCCTTGTTTACCATGGTATCCTGAGCACCTGGCATGGAGCCTCAGACAGAGGAGAGCTTAATAAATGATGGACAGATGACTGGCGGGGCAGGTAACTGATAGGCTTCGGTGGTTGGGACAGGAGACTGGCTGTGTGGCTATGTGTGTTGTATGTGGGTGGGCGCAGGGCTGAGTGCGTGAATGGGGGATGGATGGAGAGATGCCTGGCTGACTAGGTGAGTGGATGGCTCGGCGGGTAGCTGAGTGGGAGTGCAGATCCCCCAACTGCAAAGCACTAGGTCTGGCCTCCTTGCCTTCGGTCTTACACCATCAGTCTCCCAGACAGGGTTAGTAGCTACGTTCTCACTCCCTGGCTTACTAACACACAGTTCTTCATTTATAAAACAGGTTCCATCACCTGCACAATCAGCTGAAAAATCAAATCGTTTTTAGAAGAACCAATAGGAACAAACAAGAATAAAATCCAAAGAGCAGGGCGTCACCTGTGGCTCAGTGAGTAGGGCGCTAGCCCCATATATCGAGGGTTCAAACCCAGCCCTGGCCAAAGTGCAACAAAAAAGAATAGCCAGGTGTTGTGGCAGGAGCCTATAGTCCCAGCTACTCTAAGCCCAAGAGCTGGAGGTTGCTGTGAGCTGTGACGCCACAGCACTCTACCGAGGGCAACAAAATAAAACTCTGTCTCTTAAAAAAAAAAAAAATCCAAAGAGCACAAGTTGTCAAACAAGCACCCCACAATCCAGACCTCCCCCTTTTCCAGCCCCCACTCTCACCATTCACCTAAGAATGCAGTCAGGCTCCAGTCTTCACAGTACTTTGCAGCTACCCACTCACGCTCTACAGTTGGGGTGCTGGCCTTGGCTGCCCGGCCCATCGCACCCTGCAGAGGAGCCCTGCCCGCAGTCCTGGCACCCCTAGGCTGTCAGGAAGAGCGCCAGCCAATCCTTCCCCACCCCCATGCTGTTGCACCTTGACTGCAACAATATTAACTAGAAAACCTTCCAGGCTTTGCTTGTTTCTGCTATTCCCGGGAGATCATAAGCTACTTGAAAATGAGGATCACGCCCTTGTCCATCAGGCCAATAAAAGTTCGATGGCTGGATGGATGGCCAGGTTACTGAGAAACCATCTCCTCTTTACCAGCTAAGCTCATCTGTACCTCAAAAGCTCAGCTTTCCCCATGACCACCCCTCTTGCTTGTAGACTTAGGTTCACGTTCTTCCTTTCTCCAAACACCTACTGTACTGTACTATCTACAATAGAAATCAGCACTCAACGAGTTATGCATTAGTTATGACAATTATAACAGTTGCCTGTGTAACTCCTTCACAGCCATTAATTCCTTAAACTCTCAGAGTAACCCTATCAATAAGGTATTACTATTCTCGCTGTATAGATGAGAAAAGATGAGATTAGAAGACCAAATACCATGTGTACGATGACGCAGGTCGTTAGTGGCAGGGCCAGGATGCGCTCTTAGGCACCTGATTCAACCTGCCTTTCCACATCTATTCCTCTATCACACCCTGCACCTCACTGAGCACAGTGAAAACGTTCGGGATTATGGGACAAGGAAATCCCCAAAGACATTTTGCTGATTTAATCAAGTCACAGTCCAACAGCCATCCTCTAAGGATGAGCTCATGTAAGAAAAAGGTAGTTTCCCATAAGCAGAAAGCACTTAGTGTTTCCTGACTAGACGGACACACGAATGGATAAGCAACAGCAAATCACCCACTGAAATGTGCCTCACAGGCTAAGCTGACGTACATTAGCTCTGTCCAGGACAGCTTAGTGACGGTCACCCCTCAGACGTCAGAGCAGAATGAAAAGGAAAGGGAGAAAGATGACAAAATCAAGAATAAAAACCCACAAAACCTGATTCTTCAAAGTCAAAAGAAGAAAGAATTCGCACCAAGATCAAATCAAACACAATCAAATCAGTTCCACGGGCACCTGGGCTCCAAGATGACAAGCGGCAGACAGGTGGCATCACACCTCCTCCTCCCAGAAGGGCTCCCCGCCTCCTCGACTCAACCTTTCTGCCTGAACCAACCGAACATTTGCTCGCTCCCTGAGCCTCCTGAGGGCAGGGACACTGCCCAGGGAGTCCCCAGTGCCTGATGTAAAGCTCTGTCCTCTGTAGATGATCAGAAAACACTCGCTGAGCAAATGATTACGATCATACACCTCATGCCCCTGGCCCAAACCATTCCATGTCTGCTCCTGCTCTCTTAGAGCCCATTCTCCACCAACGGCACAAGTGATCTTTTGACAACATAAGTCAGATCTGATCACCCCATGTCCTCACCCTTCCAAAGGCCCTACTCATACTTAGAATAAAGCCTAAAACCATCCCATGGCTTACGACGCCCGAAATGATCCACACCTCCCCACAACCTGCACTCAGGCCACCCACGGCGCGTTCCAGGTACACTCCTGCCACAGGGCCTCCGTACTTGCTGTTACTTCTGCCTAGAACATTCTTTCCAGATATTCCCCTTGTTCGTCACCTTACTTCTTTCACCAGCATCACCTGCACAGACAGTCCTTTCCTGACCACTGTTATCTATGGTTATCTACCCCCTCTACTGTGCTTTATTTTCTTTACAGAACTTTCAGCCACTAGCAGCTACTAGTTACGCAGGGCTACTGAACACTGAAAACATGAATAGTCCAAATTGAGCTGTGCTCTAAGTACAAAAAACACACCAGATTTCAAAGACTTATTTAGCAGAAAAAACTGTAAAACATCTCATTAATACTACATTGTATTATATTGACTGCATGTTGAAATAACATTTCAGAAAAAACTGAAAACCATCTCATTAATACTATATAATATATTGACTGCATATTGAAATAACATTTTGAATATAGCAGGTTAAATTAAATAGATCATGAAAGCTAATTTCATCTATTTCTTTTTATATTTTTTAATGTGGCAACCAGAAAAATTTCAATTACACCTGTGGCTCATTTCTACTGGACAGCACTACACTAGATATAAGCTCCCTGACTACAGCCACTTTACCACCCTCTTCACCAATGAATCTCCGAACTTCAAGCAGAGGCCTGTGCACTGAGGCGTGCGGTCAAGACTTGACAATTGAAAGAACCTACCCTTGCTATGAATCTTTCCCATCTTAAAATGTCCAGATGAAGCCTCCCTTCTTCCTGGAAGCTTTCTGAAATTGTCCACGCTCGCACTTATTCCCCCAGTAGCCAGCACAGGGGCCAGCACATTCGGACACTCCGTAAGTCCATTAATTTGCCGAGCATCTACATTGAGTGTTCAGATGTATCATCTACCCTACTTGGTTGTCACAATAACGTTGGAGGAAAAGGAGGAAGAGCTATTAGACTCATGATTTAGTTTAGGATCTGAAGCCCGGAAAAGTTCAATAATACATCTAAGCTCACAAAATGAGCAAGTGGCAGATCCAGCATGCAAACCAGTACCGTCCAGCCACACCTGGCCCTGCGCCTGAGGCTAGGGCTGGCAGCCAGCAGACAGCCTCCTACCCACAGAGACGATCTGTTTGGCCTACACAGGACTCTGTTTGCTTGCATGTTTTAGCTGTAATCCTTGCCAACATTTGAAATTTTAGGAATTTTAACAGTCCAGGTTCACACTTTCATTCAACATGTGAACACTTGCTATGCTCCAAGCACAAGCAAGGTATTCTAAGAACAAGATAGAAATGGCTCCAGGGCTCATGGAGGGACTCAGGCAGCAAACCAGTAAGTACGCAAAGTACATAAGAGGACAAATTGTGATAAGTGCTATACAAGAAGAAAAATCAGAGAAAGGGGATAGAAAAACTGGAGGACGGGGGTGCTATTTTCAATGGGGTAATTGAGGAAACACACACTGAGGTGACATTTGACAAAAACTCAGGAAGGAAGAAGCGGGAGAAGCAAACATCTGGAAACAATGCTTCTAGCAGAAGGAAGGCCTTGAATGGCATCACTAGTTGGAAAGGAGAAACATCGTCTCTCTAGTGGTAACTTGGGGTACAGAACTGTCATTGGAAAGTGGCTCCTAGCCAGTAACTACAGTTCCCAGCCTTCCTTGCATTTGAGTGTGATCATGTGACCAGTTCTCACCAATGGAAAGAACAGTATCTTCCACACCAAAGTAGCCAAGAAGTGGGTGTGCCTCCTCCACCTGTCACTCCCTCCACTGGCTGTTAGAGGTGACAGTGCACTCCAGAGAGCAGGGACTCCAGGAAATAGAAGAAAAGTACCTGCTGGCTCAGCACCTGTGGCACCGACTAAGACGCCAGCCACGTACACCTGAGCTGGTGGGTCTGAATCCAGCTCGGGCCCGCCAAACAACAATGACGGCTGCAACCAAAAAATGGACGGGCGTTGTGGCAGGCACCTGTAGTCCCAGCTACTTGGAAGGTGGAGGCAAGAGACTCGCTTGAGCCCAGGAATTGGAGGTTGCTGTGAGCTGTGATGCCATAGCACTCTATCCAGGGTGACAGCTTGAGGCTCTGTCTCAAAAAAAAAACAACAACAGGGTGGCCTGTCCCCAAAGGCGAAGGCCTCCTGGGACAGTGACCCCATCGGAGCCCAAACTGGACTCAGGGTACCTGGGGCAGATTCTCATGGCTCCAGCTTGTGTCATCACCCCTCAAGAGCTCCAGGTTTGCCTTATAGTGGAGCACCAGGAGATAAAATTTCTTTTGGACACTGGAGCAACCTTTTCTGTACTTCTCTCTAACCCTGGTCTTTTATCTCCCAAATCCATAACTATACAGGGGGTATCTGGAAAGCCAGTTACCAAATTTTTCTCCCAGCCTTTAAAATGCAATTGGGATGACTTACTGTTCTCTCATGCCTCCCTAATCATGCCTGAAAGTCCTGCTCCCCTTTGGGGGAGGGACACACTAACTAAAACAGGAACTTTTCCCTCCTGGAGATCTAGTCATGATCAAAACTCTTCCCTCTAATTCACCTTCCCTAACCCCAACTTGGGAAGTCCCCTTTCCTGTTATCTTGTCTTCTACATCTGTTAAAGTTATAGGAGTTGATTCCTGCATACATCATTCATGAGTAAAATCCTGGAACCCTCCATCTTCTACGGAGGCACACAATGAAGACAGTCAACCACAGACCACCTACACTTGTGAGCCAAAAGAAAGTTTGAAGTTATCATTTAGGAAACAGGAAGAAAAATCCTAATATGTTTTTCTTTTAGCATCACTGAATAAGTGCTTCTGACTTGACGCTGTTCTACCTTTGCCTATTACTGATTATACTAATCAGATTTATGTTTTCCAGAAATGTCATCAAGCCATGCGCAATAAAGATGGTTCCAGTCCATGAACCCCTGTATCACTCTTCCTCCGGAGAAACCCTAACTGCGCCCTTCTATCATCACCCAATTCAGCAGGAAGCAGTTAGATTGAGTCTTCGCCCTTTTTCCCTAACAGCAGTTAGAGTTTCTACTCGGAGAGGGAGAGGGAGAATTGATGCAGGACATTTGGCGCCCTGGCCAGCTCAGTGGAGCTGGCGGACCTGCTGCCTCCTTCTTGGTGGTATCAGTGCTGTGGCAGCCAGCTGAAGAACCAGCGGGCTGGATGACAGGCAAGGAGGGGGACTTCCAACCCCCACCGGAGGCTCCAATAGCCAAAAAGGCCAGACAACTGCAGAGGAGACACCTGTGCCTTAGTGTCTCCTTCACTTTACACTTGTGGAACCCCCATTTCCTATGCCTAGGTCAATTTCTTGTGAATTTCCTAGGCCTCAATTCCATGAATGGACTGTGTCCATTCATTGATACATTCATCCACCTTGCCCCCGGCAGAAGGGACTGTATTCATTCGTTTCCTGGCCAAGGAACCCATACACCTATATATACCCTGAGACTAAAAGCCTAAAGGGGGAGACAGGGAAAGACCAGGAGAGAAACGGAGATAGCTTTTCTCTCCCCACTTGAGTTCTCTCTCTCTACCAGCTTTAGTGTTTTCTGTATTCTTTTCTGTAAATAAATTCTGTCTTACTACTGGAAAAAACAAACAAACAAACAAACGAAAACAAAAGAAAATGGGATGGCACCTGTGGCTCAAAGGGGTAGGGCGCCAGCTCCATATGTCGGAGGTGATGGGTTCAAACCCAGCCCCGGCCAAAAACTGCAAAAAAAAAAAAAAAGAAAATGCCATGAAGGCTATGTTAAACAGTTTGATGAAAACATTTCAGATTGTATATGAAACCAGCACATTGTACCTCTTGATTGCACTAATGTATGCAGCTGTGATTTAATAAAAAAAAAAAAAAAGAAAAGAAAAAATAGCCAGGTGTTGTGGGGGATGCCTGTAGTCCCAGCTACTTGGGAGTCTGAGGGCCAAAGAATCGCTTAAGCCCAAGAGTTTGAGGTTGCTGTGAGCTGTGATGCCACAGCACTCTACTGAGGGCAACATAGTGAGACTCTCTCTCTCAAAAAAAAAAAAAAAAAAAAAAAAAAGTAGGGTGGTGCCTGTGGCTCAAAGGAATAGGGCACTGGCCCCATATACCAGAGGTGGTGGGTTCAGACCTAGCCAAAAAACTGCAAAAAAAAAAAAAAAGCAATGGAAGAAGGATTTAATAATGTTCAATATTTATATTAAATTACACTTTTGGTATATTCTAGTTTTTTGAAATGTGATGATCTAAGCTGGTTCACAGAGCTACTAAAGAAATCAGACAAGTATCTAAACTAACTAAAAGATATTCACTAGCATGACCTATCCCACAACCATTCTACTATAGGCAATTTACTATACAAACACACAAAGTACATTCACTAAATCTGGAGATACGCTTACAGGCATGGATATTATTCAGCCCAGAAAGCCCATGACACTCATGGGGACCAAATTTTGTTAGACATGAAATGGGCCTGGAGTAGGTGTGGGAACAAGTAGCAAAAACTAGCTTTCTGCTCTAATTTTAGAAAATAGCACTATTAGTTTTGATCAAGTACTTCTACTTAGCTTAAGATATTATTTCTCAGTCTTTTGCAAACTCTTTGTAAAGTGAGAAGAAAAAGGATTGGGAATGAAAGGACCAATGTGATGCCATTTTGTTAACAGACTCCATTTTACAGGTCGCTGTATAATTTGCTGTGCAATGCTAGTTTTGCAAATTTTGGTTCCTTGCTCCAGTTCCCCCTGACCACCCCACTGGTTGAACAATACCAGCCCCTTCCTGCTTAGCGACCACCCACCCATTCCTGGCACCT
>CAUYON010068214.1:0-16913 GCA_963573935.1 Arctocebus calabarensis | reverse complement strand
TGCTGGTTTCGTATACAATCTGAAATGTTTTCATCAGACTGTTTAACGTAGCCTTCATGGCATTTTCTTTTTTTTTTTTTTTTACAGTGGTAAGACAGAATTTATTTACAGAAAAGGATACAGAAAACACTAAAGCTCCTGGTAGAGAGAGAGAATTCAAGTGGGGAGAGAAAAGCTCTCTCCGTTTCTCTCCCCGTATTTCCCAATTTCCCCCTTTAGGCTTTTAGTCTCGGGGTATATCTAGGTGTATGGGTTCCTTGGCCAGGAAACAAATGAACACAGTCCCTTCCGCGGGGGGGCACGGTGAATGAGTGTATCAATGAAGGCACACAGTCCCTTCCGCTGGGGAAAAGTGAATGAATGTATTGGAATTGAGGCCTAGAAACTTCACATGAAATTGACCTAGGCATAGGAAATGGGGGTTCCACATTTAGTCCTAAGTGTAAAGTGAAGGAGACACCAAGGCACAGGTGTCTCCTCGGCAGTTGTCCAGCCTTTTTGGCTATTGGAACCTCCAGTGGGGGTTGGAGGTCCCCCTGCAAATGGAGAATATCTTAATGGCCTTGAACAAGGTAAAGATTTATTAAGTAGGACATAATAAGCAAAATTTATAAAAGAACACAATTGGTAAGTAGAACTTCATCAAAATTAAAGACTTTGCACTTCAAAGACACCATTAAGAAAATAAAAACTATGCACAAAAATATTTCCAAAACATATTTTTGATAAAATATTTGTTTTCATAATATATATGCCTACATATAAAACAATTCAATAATAAGACAACTTGATTAACAGCAACAAAAAATTGGGGAAAAATTTGAACTCATACTTTTCTAGAAAAAAATCTGAATGCCAAAGAAGCACATGAAAAGATGCTCGACGTGATTAGACATTACAGAAATGTACATTAAAACCACAGTGAAATGCCTCTATAGACCTATTAGAATGGCAATAGTTTTTAAAAAACTATAACAGTCAAACAAATAACACCACCAAACTCTTCAAAGCTGAAAATACCAAGTGACAGAAGTGATCAAGAGAAACTGGAATTTTTATATGTTGTTGGTGAAAATGCAAACTGTAGTCACTACGACAAGTATTTTGACAGTTTCTCAAAAGTAAAGCATACACTTGCCAATTCTGCCTACAGGTGTTTACCCCAAAGAAATGAAAATATATCTCCACATAAAGACTTATACACAAATGTTCATAACAGCTTTATTCATAACAGCCAAGAAAAAAAAGCAACTTAAATATTCATCAGCTAGTTAAAAAAAATGTAGTACATCCATAGATTGGAATATTATTCAGAAATAAAAAGGAAAAGCTGTCAATACACTCAACCACATGAATACATCTCTAAAGCATTGTGTCATGATGTTTGGTTCCATTTATGTAATATTCTGGGGCTCTAAATAGATTATCAGTCTAGTAGTTGCCAGGGATTGGCAGGGGAGTGGATGAAAAGGGCCCCACAGACATTTTTTGAGCAAAGAAATTCTCTATATCACGATTATGATGGGGAATATACAATAGTACATATTTGTCAAAACTCATCAAAATCTACAGCTAAAAAGTAAGTTTTATTATATTAGGTTTTACCTCAACAAGGCTTATTTAATTACTCATTTAGGCTGAAAGTATGTAAAATTCTTCTAAACATAAACCATAGCAATATTTATACATAACAATTCCCATGAATTTTGATTTTTTGCTTACCTGCTGTGACTCCCTTCAAGAAAAGGTTCTATAAAGGATTTTTATTTTTTATTTATTTTTGTATTTTTTAAAAGTTTTCTTTCTTTTTTTATTGTTTGGGATGCATTGAGGGTACATAGAATTAGGTTAGACTGATTGCATTTGTTAGATAAAGTCCCTCTTATAATTGTGTCCTGCCCCCGAGAGGTGCTCCATACACCATGGTGCCCCATCTCTTCCCTGTACCCCTCTCCCCACTTGCTCATTCCCCCATTCCCTCAGGTATTAGCTCATCTATTGTCTTCGTATTAGAATTGAGAACATTGGATTCTTGCTTCTGCATTCTTGTGATGCTTAACTAAGAAGAATGTGTTACATGTTAATATAAAAGATGTAAATTCTCCATCTGTTTTAGTGGCTAAATAGTATTCCATGGTAACATATACCACAGCTTGTTAATCCATTCCAGGATAGGTGGGCATTTAGGTTGTTTTCACATTTTGGTGATTATAAATTGAGCTGCGATAAGTAGTCCAGTGCAAATGTCCTTATGATAAAAGGATTTTTTTTCTTCTGGGTAGATGTCTAGTAATGGGATTGTAGGATCAAATGGGAGATCTAATTTGAGTTCTTGGAGAATTCTCCTTACTTCCTTCCAAAAAAGGTTGTATGAGTTTGTAGTCCCACCAGCAGTGTGAAAGTGTTCCCTTCTCTCTACATCTATACCCGCATCAGTTGCTTTGAGACTTTGAGATGTGGGACATTCTCACTGGGGTGAAATGATATCTCAGGGTGGTTTTGATTTGCATTTCTCTGATGATTAGGGAAGATGAGCATTTTTCCATATGTTTGTTAGTCATTTGTCTTTTTTAGAGAAGAGTCTATTCATGTCTCCTGCCCAGTGATGTATAGGATTGCTGGGTCTTTTTTTGTTGATTAATTTGAAACCTCTATAGATCTTAGTTATCAAGCATTTGTCCAAATATGCAAACATTTTTCCCATTCTAAAGGTTGTCTATTTGCTTTGGTTGTTGTTTCCTTAGCTGTATAGAAGCTTTTCAGTTTAATTAAGTCCCATTTGTTTATTTTTGTTGTTGCCTTTGCAATGGAAGTCTTCATAAAATCTTTCCCCAAGCCCGTATCTTCAAGTGTTTTCCCCACACTTCTTTTGAGGATTTTCATTGTTTCATGCCTTAGATTTAAATCTTTTATCCATCTTGAATCAATTTTTATAAGTGGTGATAGGTGTGTGTCCAGTGTCAGTCTTCTACATGTGGTTATCCAGTTCTCCCAGCACCATTTATTGAATAGGGATTCTTTTCCCTAGGGTATGTTCTTGTTTTCTTTATCAAAGATCAGGTGCTTCATCTCATGGTTTTTATTTGGTTCCAAATGTCCATGTCTCTATTCTTGTGCTAACATCATGCTGTTTTGATCCCTATGGCCTTGCAGTACAGCTGAAAGTCTGATAGGGTGGTGCCCCAAACTTTGTTTTTATTGCTAAGAATTGCCTGGGCTACACAGGTTTTTTCTGTTTCCATATAAAATGAAGAATAATTTTTTTCAAATCTTGAAAGTATGATGATTTCACTAATGAATATAGATGCAAAAATTCTCAATAAAATCCTAGCCAATAGATTACAACTATATATTAAAAATATCACTTGTCACTATCAAGTAGGGTACACCCCTGGGATGCAAGGCTGGTTTAACAGATGCAAGTCCATAAATGTACTTCACCATTATCAACAGAAGCACAAACAAAGACCACACGATCCTCTCAAGAGATGCAGAAAAAGCATTCAATAAAATACAGCATTCTTTTCTAATTAGAACACTTTAAGAATATAAGCATAGGTGGAACATTTCTTATTCTGATTGAAACCATCTACAACAAACCTACAGCTAATATTATAGTGAATGGAGTAAAACCGAAAGCTTTTCCACTTAGAACTGGAATCAGACAAGGTTGTCCTCTTATCACCACTACTATTGAAGATAGTGTTGGAAGTTCTAGCCAACACAATCAGGCAAGAGAAGGAAATAAAGGACATCCAAATGGGGAAGAAGAGGACAAACTCTCGCTCTTTGCTGATGATATGATCTTATACTTAAAGAACCCCAAAGACTCAACTACAAGAGTCCTGGAAGTGATAAAGAAAAAATACAATGTCTCAATATATAAATCAATGTCCACAAGTCTGTAGTCTTTGTTTATGCCAATAACAGCCAAGATGAGATGCTAATCAAGGACACAATTCCCTTCACAGTAGCTTCAAAAAAAAAGAAAGAAAGAAAGAAAGAAAGAAAGAAAGAAAGAAAGAAAGAAAGAAAGAAAGAAAGAAAGAAAGAAAGAAAGAAAGAAAGAAAGATCTAGGAATATACCTAACAAAAGAGGTATAGGACCTCTACAAAGAAAATTACAAAACCCTAAGAAAAAAAATGCAGAAGATATTAACAAATGGAAGAAAATACCATACTCTTTACTGGGAAGAATCAACATTGTGAAAATGTCTAGACTACCCAAAGCAATCTACAGATTCAATGCAATCCCTATTAAAATACTATCATCAGGCCAGGTGAGAGGGCCCACATCTTTAATCCTAGCACTCTGGGAGGCCGAGGTGGCTGGATTGCCTGTGCTCACGGGTTGAAGACCAGCCTAAGCAAGAGAGAGACCTTGTTTTTACAAATAGCTGAGCGTCCTGGTGGGTGCCTGTAGTTCCAGCTACTCAGGAGGGTGCGGCGAGAGAATTACTTGAGCCTAAGAGTTTGAGGTTCCTGTAAGCCATGATGCCACAGCATTCTACTGAGTGCAATAAAGTGAGACTCTGTCTCAAAAAAAAAAAAATCATTATACTTTCAATATTTGAAAAGATTCTTATTAAAGGCAACTGATGATTACTGTTTGTTTTATGTTAGACTAGAGCCAGTTTCTATTTCTCCCCTTATTTTTCATTTCCATATGTACACAAATAAGTGAATATACATTTTATTTTTGCTTTCAAAAATAGTTGGAATGCTTTTGCAGATATATGAGTAAACCATTAGGGTTTACAGTAAGAAATCTCAGCTTCATTTGGTTTTTGAACTAGAAGAAATATTGGTTATTAATTAGTCCAAAGTTTTCCCTTTCTAAAAACTTAAAATCCATAGGGTTTAAGAGTTAGGTTCAAATTCATATTGCTTATTAATTGAGTAACTCAGTCTAAACCCCAGGTATGTATATTACCTTTTCAAAAAAAATTTCATTGTATTTTTTTCATCAAATATGCCTGCTTTTTGTCAATGGCTATAGTGAACTTTCCTCGACACTCTGCTCTTAACACTTATTTCTATTTAGTAATTGGGATGAAATCACATGACATAAAATTTACCATTTTAAAATGAGTGGACTTTTAAATCTTTTTGATCTTGGAAAAGTCTACTGACAGTGAATTTGTTTTGGTCTTTTCTGCTCATGGTACAGCTGCACAATGGGTAAAGACTGCTGCAACCTTCCACAGGTACCTCTTAAGTGTTGGCTTTGTGAGTGTGTCCTCCTGGTCTGTGACATTCAGAACAAAGTTTCATTGCCCAGAATTGGGTCCCCTTCCTCTTGCTTTTTGTTAGGTAGTCCATAGAGGCCATTCATCCATGCAGTGACTTTTTCCCTCACCTCAGAATTTGGAATGGTCTCATGTCTTTTTTGGACTAATACATAATACCTCTGCTTTATGTCAGTAAAGTTTTAGAATAACCAGTTCATACTATTGTAAAGACACAAGAAAGGCTAGAATACATGATTCCTAACTTCCTTCTTCTTAATCCTTCCTTTTCATCCAAACCCATAAGTACATTTTGATAGTGGTATGAGGTTTAAGATCTGCAGGTCTTGGCAAACCCTGGAAGATTGCCCTACACTATGCATTCGTGAGGTGGTGCCGGAACACTTGCCCTGCCTAATCTCTTAGATCCCTGGAGTGAGAAATAAGACTTGGATAGTTCACTCTGGGAGACCTTCATTTACACTCCCCAGAATTGAACACTCTTGTTCTCTTCCACAGGAGTTGACGAGTGGAAGAGGTTTTGATTTGGAGGTAAGGGTGAGGGCTCATCATTTGACTATGCCCTCAGGCTGAGTGGGATCTGGGGAGATGAATATGTGACCTATTGAACAGATGGCACTAGATAACCAAAGTCATTCTTTCTGCCAAGAGAAGGTCAGGAGGGGACCTTACTCATTAGTCCAAAGGAAACCTGGATCTAGGTTTAAGAAAGTTAGAAAATTCACCAAATGAAAAAAAAAAAAAAGAACAAAAAAGAACATCACTTCGATCTTTACATCCATGTCACTCTCATTTGTTTTAACTCATATCAAGCTATCAAATTTTGTGGCAAGCTATAAACTTGTTGAGTCATTAGCCTGCCTGGTTAATGGAGGAAAACTAAATTCCCGTTCCTGCATAATGACACTTACTCACTGTAGACATTTGCATCACTGGGAAACGATAAAACCTCATCCTTCATAATGAAGTTCTGGGCTGACAAAGAGGAAAATATAGTGTTGTGGGACAACTATGAATATAAAACAAGCTTAATAAAGAAATAGTGACAAATTATATTATGCAAAATGTAATGCAATAAAAAATGTTACTAACTCATTGGAAATGTCATAAATAATCTAAATAGTTTTTGACTGTCAAGGCCTTGAAAAATTTATTCCTTTAAAAATGAGGTGCAGAAGAGATGTCAATTTAATTGCCATCATATTTTGACACACTTGGAGATTCCTGTATTCTGCTTATTCGCTAAATTTGGATACTTGCTCACAATTGAATGAAGGGAAAAGAACGATTAGCCAGTTTTGCCACTTTCTTGTTGATCTGGCAGGAAAGCTGTCAGTATCCCTCAGCGGCAGGAGTACTGTAATGGTTTCAGATACAAATTTGCATTATGTTATAATCACTTTAGAGAACTGTACCTTTACACAGTTGGCAAAGTTTCAAATTTTATCATTAAACATTGAGAGAAGACAATTGTCAAATCTATACTATTACTAATCGTTACTTGTAGTTTCTGGAAAAACGGTAGCCAGTCCTTCTTAATCAATTTGACTGAGACTCTGGCTTAGAGTTGAAGGGCTTACATTCTAGAAGGTAATTATTTTTCTTCTTTGCATAGAGTATTTGCCACAGGATTGCCTACCCTTGTCACTATTGGAGACTGTACAAGTTTCTTCATTCTGATTGTACTCAGAAGGAATGTTCTTTCTCAGCCATGCCACTACCCTGCACAGCTATTATTTTTCTTCCTGTGTTTTCATCTTCCATGTTCTGAAGACTCTTACGGGGCCTAGAGGAGCATCTCAGAAGTAGAGAGATGACTTCAACATCTTGTTATGAAACATACAAGGTTTATCAATGGTATATCAATGTCTCACAGCTGTGTTCGTTTTGAAGTGTAGCAGTGTCTCTATGAGTGGTGTTCATTATTATTGCATGTTTTACTGTGCAAAGAAAATATTCTATATCCCAACCCTCAATCCTATGCAGATTCCTGCTCAGATCTGTTCTTCTTCCCAACCAGAGCAAGAATGACCATTAATCCTGCTTTTTTCATGGTGGTCATAAGGCAAAGCATAGAGTGAAGAAGAAAGAACTCACCTGTGAGCATGCGGTACAATGCCTTTCTTCTCCCTTGAAATTTCTTAGTATGTTTTGTATGGAAACGTTTGACTGATCTAGGAACTATTCCTTTATGGGGTATGGTTGAAAATTGAGATTGAATGGTAAGCATTCCACAGCAATGATCTGTTATAATTTCCTTTCCCACCTGAAAAGCCTTCTCAACATTGCTCTCCATATCTGCTTCCAATTTATCATAGATGGCTCGTATGATGCAGCCAAATTGTCATTTGGCCCTATGGGGTAGACTGCGATCTTAAGTAATGTATAATATTTAATTCCCTGTGAAACCCTGGGCAGACATTAATATGTAAATCTCTCTTTGTACATGATGTGTGAAGTTCTGACAATTAAGTTCATGAACTTACTACCATGTTCTTACATTGGCATCACTGTGCAAACAACTCTGTAGAGTTTCATAACCTCGGTATATCAATGTCTCATGTCAATGTGTGGCAATGTCTTGCTGACTGGCATTCATCATTGTTGCATGTTTTGTATGCTGTAGTGAGAATATCAGAGCTTGAATTAGAACAGTGAACAAATGTTAAATTTCTTGGTAAACTTGGCAAGAGTGGAAGTGAAATAAGGGACATATTACTCCAAGTTTATGGGGACAATGCCCTGAAGAAAATAGCAGTGAATAAATGGATTAAAAATTTTTCTGAGAGGGAAAGAGAATGTCACTGATGAAGAGAGGTCAGGGAAGCCAGTAATGAGCAGAAATGAGGAAAATATTGCAAAACTTTCTAAAATTGTGAGTGAAATATGTGGGCTGAGTGTGAGAAGCATAGATGAGCAAGTAACCATTTATAGAGAAATAAGAAAATCTTAACTGAAGATCTTGGCATCAGATCAGTGCATGCAAAAATGGTCCTGAAGGAGATCACCCTTATGAATATGGTCTCTAAGGGAGGTTTTTTTTTTGTTTGTTTTTTGAGACAGAGTCTCACTTTGTCATCCTTGGTAGAGTGCAGTGGCATCACAGCAACCTCAAACTCTTGGCATAAGTGATTCACTTGCTTCAGCTTTCCAAGTAGCTGGGACTACAGGGGCCCGCCATAATGCTGTGCTATTTTTTACATACAGGGTCTCACTCTTACTCAGGCTGGTCTGTAACTCCTGAGCTTAGGCAATCCACTGGTCTTGGCCTCCCAAAGAGCTAGGATTGCAGGCACGAGCCACTGTACCCGGTCATGAGGGAGTTTTACCCGGTTACCAAGTTGATCGTATTGGAGCATCCTACATACTTACTTGATCTGGTCCGCATTGACTTTTCTCTTTATTTAAAAATAAAGGAAATATTGAAAGGAAGACATTTTGATGACTTTCAGGACATTAAAGGTAATATGACATCTCTGATGGCCATTCCAGAAAAAAGAGTTCCACAATAGCTTTGAAGGGTGGACGAGGCACTGGTGTTGGTGCACAGCTTCCCAATGAGAGGACTTCAAAGGTAACCACAGTGACATTCATCAACGAGGTACGTAGCAATTTTTCTAAGATCAGTTCGTGAACTTAATCGTCATACCTTCATATATGACCTAATAGGATGGGGGGGGTATGTGTGTGTATGTACATAGATCTTATTTTGACTTTTTCAAAATTTGATACCTATTTTTCAAAGAACGATTTAAATTTTCTTGAACTTCCTACATCTGTTTTTAGTACTCTGAACATATTTTTATAATTATTCTTCCTATTTTCATATAATTTTCCTGGACCATTGTCAATAGTAGCCTGATCTTTATTCTGTGATGCTCATAGAAACTCAGAAAAGATTATGGGTCAATTTATTATTAAAAATAACTGGGCGGCACCTGTGGCTCATCAAGTAGGGCGCTGGCCCCATATACTGAAGGTGGCAGGTTCAAACCTGGCCTGGGCCAAACTGCAAAATAGAAGAATAACCAGGCATTGTGGCGGGTGCCTGTAGTCCCAGCTACTTGGGAGGCTGAGATAAGAGAATCACCTAAGCCCCGGACTGGAAGGTTGCTATGAGCTGTGTGATGCCACAGCATTCCACTGAGGGTGATAAAGTGAGACTCTGTCTCTAAAAAAAATAAAGAGAAAAAAAATAATTGAGGCATCAAGTTTTCTTGCAGTTGTGATTATTATTTCAGTTATTTACTCATTATGAAGAATTAAAATTAAAAACTTATAAAAGACACAGTTAAGAGAATGCAGAGACTAGCAAAAGACTAAGAAAAAATATTTGCAAAACACATACCCAGTAAAAAAACTTGTATATCCAAAACAAACAACACACTCTTAAAACTTAATAAGAAAACGAAAAATCCAATTTAAAAAATGGGGAAAAAAGAAGAACAGACATCTTACTGAAGAAGTTATATACGTAGTTAATAAACATGAAAGTGTGCTCAACATAATTTTTTATTAGCAAATTGAAAATTAAGAGAACAAGGTACCACTGCACACCTATCAGGATGGCCCAAATTCAAAACTTGCGATTCCAAACACAGACAAGGATGTAGAACAACAAGAACGCTCATTCATTGCCGGTGGGCATGCGAAATGGTGCAGCCGTATCAGAAGGCAATTTGGCAGTCTTTACTAAACATAGTGGTAGCACGTGATTCAGCAATTGAATTCCTAGGTGTTTACCTAAATGTGCTGAAAATTTACATCCACACAAAGGCCTGCACACACATAAATGGGAGCTTCATTTATAATTGCCGGAATGTGAAACCAATCAAAATGTCCTTCAATAGGTGTTCAGATAAATAAAATGTGGATATTATTCAGTTCTGAACAGAAATGAGATACCAATCCCTGAAAAGGCATGGAGGAAACTTAAATGAACATTACTGCAAAAACCACCAATCCCTGAAAATGCTACCTGCCATATGCTTTTGACAAAATGATGTTGTGGAAAAAGAAAACCATCGACACAGTAAGAAGTCAGTGGTTGCCAGGGTTTCGGTGGAAGGAGGAGAGATATAAATGGGTGGAGCTCAGGGGATGTTTCTATACAATTCCACGAGGGAGATACAAGACCTTCATTTGTGAAAATCCATAGAATGGTTCAAAAGAGTGCACCTTCCAGTAAGCCGTGGACTTTAGTTAATTATAACATATCAATATTGGTTCCTCAATTGTAACAAATGTGCCATAGTAATGGCAGATGTTAACAATAGTGGAAACAGGTGAGTGGGAAGAGAAGACACATGGGAGCTCTTTGTACTTTCTGCTCAGTTTTCCTGTCCACGTAAAACTACTTTAAGAAAATAGTCTATTAAAACCACAACAAAAATAAAAAACAATTTTTTTTATTTTATTAGTTTTGCTTGATGCTATAATTATTATTTCAAGTAGTTTGCCTGTGTGTTCTCTTATTTGTATTTGCCTAGTGCATTTTGACTTATTTTTAAGTTGCAAATTGCATGCATAAAGCCAGATATTTTTAGTGTTGTTGCGTGTTGAGTATGTATCATGTATCCTAGGCTCTGACAACTGTAACTCTAATTACTTGTAGATTCACATATGCGGTATACAGTGTGACAATATTACTTAGATAAATAAAATATTTGTAAAGAATATGTAATCATAAAATATCAAACAACTGTAATTGACTTCACTCAGTAGCTTCTTATCAGATTGAGAATTGTCCTTTCTGATTGAGGCAAAGTAATGTGTAATTATGAACGATTGATTGGAAATCATTGAGTATGGAATAGCATGCTGGGTAACTGCCATCCCAAGGAAACTAGAGTGTGAGTTGAGCTGATGGCAATTAGCTCTGCTTCTAGTATATGAAGTTTGACCCTCAAGGATCTCATGAAAATTAAAATCACACATAATCTGGAATAAGTGGTATAATCATATCATCATTGCTTGTTGGGTAACGACACCTAACATTTGAGTACTTGCTACACGCTGATAGAAGCCGTGATGTGTATAAACATTTTCATCTCACAATGGTCCGGTAAGGTAGGTGCTTTTACTGTTCCCATTTTACAGATGACAAGACTGAGTCGTGCAGTTTCAGAACTGGCCCGAGTTACAGCATTACCTGTAGGGAGGAACATCAATTTGACTTAGGAAGACTGACTCTGACAAATATTCCCTTCTCTGTTGCTCCCCTAAATAACAGAAAGTAAGACCTCAGATGGTAAGACTCAGGCTATTAAAATAGACAGTCTAATTTGTCTTTAAAGTTTGTACATCTAACGTTCCAAGCATTTGGTTGAGAGTCTCTGTGTGTCTCCTTGAACAAAGCCCAATCTGAGCAGAGCTACTTAACATTACCATACGTCTGAAAGTAAAGCAAAATCACAAGATGCTGTCGAGAGAAGCCGGCCAGACTGTCAGGTGGTGAGAGAGACACGTGGGAATCAGGAGTGTGAAAAATGTAAGAGGAGCTCTTAATACTTATTTATGGCCCAAGCTGCTGTTTGGGGTTAATAATTTTTAAAATAAATCATACTGGATTTTAGTTTTTTGAGTTTGTTCTTTGCAAACTCCTATATATTCTAAACTTTTTCCGGATTGCTATACATCAAACAAACGTATCTGGCAAACACCGTTTCATAAGACTGAAGAGATTGAAATTCTTTCTCAGGATAAATTGAAAGAAACGGAGAAACAACTGGGAACACATACTGCAACTTTTTTATTGTCTAAAGTTTGCGGAATTCTAAATGTAATCTTCTCGCCACTCTCGCCGCATACAAAACGCGCTTTGGAACGTGAGGGAGGCGACCATTATGAAAAAAGGATTAAAGATCCCATGAAATCAATGAATAGCACAGGCTTTGTGCAATTATTTTCACTTTCTCATCTGAAAATGTGTAATGAGGTAAAGTTATACATATCAAGTCCCTGCAATTTACTTGAATCAAGTTATAAGAATTTTAAATGGCCAGCAAGAGGCACCCCTGGTAAGACATCAGGCTATTTCACAGAAGACGGCCATTACCATAAATTGTAAAACTCAGGGTCACATATTCTTAAGAATGAATTTGAAACTAAAGATGGCTGGGATTTTTCTCCTTTTGTGGGTGTAGGGATGAGAACATTTTGAATATTAAAGAAAAGAAATGTTTAGAATGCTAAATGGGAGAGAAGTGGGATGATAGCGAGTTGGTGGTTATGGAGTAGACAGCTGAGTTGAAAGCTTTTTTCTTCACTTCCCATGAGAGATCTATTCTAGACTTGTCTGACTATAATTTTTTATCAAATTAATCATCCTTGGTGTTTCTAGAACATAAAGTTCTACAACATAAAGTCATCTGGGGAGAAATCAAAAAATTGCTGCAAGCGTGGTAACATATAGAAAAGAAAAGGCTTGTTATTTGGCTCCCAAAGAGATGGTTGGAATAATAAGGGAAGATTTCTTTTATTGTATATTCAGAAACAAGAGGAGATTCTGAAAAGTATGAAGGTTGACCCACATGACTCATTAGTAGTAAAAGTGAATCCCCTATGGGTAGTAAAGTTTAGACAGGGTTTGAGTAATATACATTTAATCTTGAGAACAAATTGGAAAAGAAAAACAGGAAGACCGAAACTGCATAAAATAAGTAAAACTGCCCTAGAATATAAAAATATTTGTGCTTGCGATTGACAGAATTAAACTAACAGGCTGAACAATTTCCTAGAAGCTTGCCATCCTTTATAAGATTGTATGGAATTATAGATAATATTGATTTGTTTATATATGTATATACTAATTCTCAGTGAACTCAAGAATGAAATTAAGAACATGGGTACAAATACTTGGTAAAATGTTAAACACAATTATCAACTTATATATGTTAAGTCTATATTATATTTGCACAATATCTGTATTCTGATTACTCTAAAATGCTTTCCAACTGAGCAACTGAGGAGTATGAGCCATTTTACTCATACATAATTGGAAACTGCAAAACCTGTGACTTGGCTCAGTTTACATAGAGAGTGATTGAAATTTTCCTGGTACACTGAATTGTTGTAGTCAGAGTTTATTCCTGGTAGCTGCCTGTGCTCTCTCTCTAGGGGCATGGAAGTTGCAGGTAAGATTCCCGAGCCATCACTAAGCTTCCTACAACATACTTACTCATTACAGGTCTAAGTTCTTGAGAATAACCAGCATTTGGGCTCAACAGATGTCAATTCCTTCTGCCTTTCAAAGCCTGAATTTTCTGGCCTTTCATATAACTTGTCAAAATACTTTTCATTTGCCATAGGGATGCTGACAGCACCTGCATTCAAAGTACCTGGGCCGGTTGGGTATGGTGGCTCACATCTGTATTCCTAGCACTTTGAGAGGCTGAGGCAGGAGGATCCCATGAGGCCAGAAGATCAAGAGCAGCCTGCACAAGAGCCAGATCCCTTCTCTACAAAAAGTAGAAAAATTCAGTGGGTGTGTTAGTGCACCCCTGTGGTCTCAGGTCCTTGGGAGGCTGAGTCAGGAGGATTCCTTGAATCCAAGACTTTGAGGTTACTGTGAACTATGATGATGCTACTGATCTCTAGCGAGGGTAACAGAGCAAAACCCTGTCTCAAAAGACAAACAAAAACCAAACCTACCCTAATGTGTACAATGAACACTATTTGGGTGATGGGTATACCTATAACTGGGACTCAAACATTACAAAAGTGGCTCCACGTACCCTAAAACATTTGTGCCCCTTTAATATTTTGAAATAACTATTCAAAACAAAAACAAAAATATGAAACAAAACAAAGCACATGGGCAGCACAGCTCCTACTAGTGGAATGACCCTCAAAGTGGAAAATGTAAGAAGGCAGAACTCACTCTGCGGGGGGCAGCTGGCTTCTGGTCTTACTAGTGCAAGCTTTGGGCTGTTTTTCCAAGTCTTTTTCTCAGGGGAAATGAAACACAGTCACATTTGTGCCCTACACTGTTCCTGAACATGGAAATATTAATTACATTAACTCAGAGCCTATGAACGCACACGCCATCTGAATGAACTGTAGTGGAAGAAGGAGGCAAACCAGTGGACAAGCAATAATAAACTAAATAAACCAATGCTGTTTTGCTTCCTTTCTTTTTAAAAAACTAAATGCAACTATTGACTCACATAGGATACCCTGAACTCTGTACCATCCCTTTTACGAATCTAAACAACTAAAGGAATCAAATCGTACGTTTTTACCTGTTTTGGCAAGAGTATGAGGTTTTCTGCACAGCTGTCTGGGAGATTCCAAGGTGTAAATATCACCCTGGATGACATGGTGTCTTATAAAATGGTTATTGAGACAACTCTCGGACTGTTGGCAATATTCACAGTTGACCCCAGGTAAAAAAATGTGAAATCAGGGAAAGAAAACACCAGAGATTTTTTGGTTTTAGAGCCACTGGCAATTTGAAATACCTACTTGACTGTCACCTTTACTTTTTCCCTTCCAAAATATATTCTTGTTGGGGTCTGCTGTGACATGTGCAATATTGCCTTAATCTCTGCATCACCACTTCTAGCATGAAAACTTGGCTCTTCAAAGAGAAATAAATACATTGTTATTGGAAACAAAATTACATTAGCTCAGAAAACTGTGCCCCAGGAGCCTGGCCTGCTTTATCAACTTTGAAGAAAAATCAGATATTGGTCATTCTGATTTGGAATAAGATTGTTTGGGTAGATAAAGATGATTTCAAAACAGGGAAGGGAAAAGTGTGCTACATATTAATATTCTCCTGAGGTAGAAGTTCTACTAAGAAAAGTTTACAATAGTCCAGCTTTGTGCATTTTAAGAAAATATTTGAAATATTCTGATGTGATGAAATGCAGCCATCCAAGTGTCCTGGAATAGATGGACAGGCACATGTTGAGTGCTTGATTATCCAAACACAACCCAGAGAGGAGCCATATTTCTCTTTGTGTTCTCATGGCTCCATTAATGCCTGATCTGTAATATGTTCTTATTAATCTATTTAATAATAGATTCCTAGTTTATCTTTACTCAGTGATTGACAATATTATGCTTCTCATGATTCCATCTTTGTGCATGCTGATTCATCCCTTTGGGAACCACATTCCTGATTTTCCGGAGTTTCCATATGGCAAAATTCCATACAGCCTGTAGAACTGCTCATCCACAAGCACTTCCATAAATTCATTCTCTACTGTGATTCCTCACAGGGAGCCTACAGCCCCACAGGCCCCACATGCTGATTTTGGTAGACCTTGTTTTTTGCTTATCTGTGGTGTCAGATATCATGAACAGTACGCATGAACCATTTTTTTGACTCATCAGCTTTTGCTAGTATTTGTGTGTTTACTGTGACTGTGTGGTCCAAGAGAATTCTTATTCTTCCAGTGTTTGGCAGAGAAAATAAAAAAGATTGGACACCCCTGTCTGCATTTCATGGTTGACATTTGTTTTTGTGTTTGCAGCCCCTGCTCTACTGGGAAGACCTAGAGAACACAGGATGTCACCAGACTTTGTTTTTCCAGGGCTCTGTTCTGGGGCATATGCCATAATGACAGGATTTAGTGTCTCTCCATTAGCTCCAGGATTGCTAGGATTCATTGAAGGCTCCGTATTTGACCACAAATCACACAATGTGCTGGGAAATTAACTGAGGTTGTAGCACTTTATGATGATTAAAAATGGAAACTTTAACATGATTAAAAATGGAAATTTTTTTTTCAGGGAGAACAGGAACTTTCTATTACCCAGGGCCTGCTTCCCTCAGGTAGGAAGGGAAAACCACTCATGGCCTCGCCTTTGGTAGCTGAGGTTTTTGCAAATGAAATAACCCATTTGGTTGTCCAACAATACAGGTGTATCTCTGGAATGACTGCCTTTATCTTGGGTTCTCTGTGGTGTGAAACAGTTTTCTCTAAAACTTCTTATCCCTCAAACACATCAAAATCAATTGTTTTAAAGGTAAGAAAAGAAATTGAAAAAGTTCTCCATATTCCAATAGCAAATCTATGACACATGATGTAACTTATTAATATAACACATTAACACTTCCTAATATATTCACGTTCGCAAGTAGGATGCTTAATCATATGGATTCCTATCTATCCAACTCCTGTTTACAATGAAACTACAGAAAGAACTACAATCACACACAAGGAGCTCATGCAATTCTATCAATATTATAATTTTGATTATGATAGTAACTATTATTTCTTGAGCTCTGGACATTCTAATGAATATTAAAGTATGATATGATACAGACATAGAACAAGTTCAGCTAACACGCTAATCTCCTCTTTCTCTAATAGCAAAACTTCCAGAATTAAGGCCTACTTTGATGATTTCCTGAGGAAAAATAGTGAATTTGTGTCAGACACAGTGGTCATGGTAGCAAACTAGAATTATCCTTGTCCCTGCCACCTCGTCCACCTCGTCTAGTCCTTTTAATTTTGTTATCTAGGCCAGATCCAGATTTTGTAGGACCTTAAGTTTGTGCCATTTTGAGATCCTTCTTTTTTTTTTTTTTTAATAATTTTATTGAATCATAATTATGTACATTGGTGCAATCACAGGGCACGATTCATATACATTCAGAAATATTTTGATCATACTGTTACAGATATCCTTCATGGCATTTCCTTGATCACT
>CAUYON010068212.1:0-16435 GCA_963573935.1 Arctocebus calabarensis | reverse complement strand
GTCTTTATATAGTTATCAAGGAAATGCCATGAAGGATATCTGTAACAGTATGATCAAAATATTTCTGAATGTATATGAATCGTGCCCTGTGATTGCACCAATGTACATAATTATGATTCAATAAAATTATAAAAAAAAAAAGAAAAAAAAAAAAACCATAGCTACATGTTCTTCTTGTTTTAAATTGTTCTTACTCCATACATTTATCTCTACCTACTCTGAAATTCTCTGAAATCCATCCTTAAGCTATTAAAGATATTGAAAAAACAAAGAACCGTTGAAAAGATATTGAATCAAAACCTTGGAAGTGGTAGGCTATATTAATTCTTTGTTCATCTGACCTTTCTATACTTATCTCTTTCTTCGTTTAACTCCTTGACTTTTTTCTCATACTCTTTGAATTGTTTCTTTTCTTCTTCAGTCCACATAGCATCAGGTTTTGCCATGAAAGGAGGCTGAGGAATTGCCTGAAGATATAAAGAAAAGCATACGCTGTAGCTCGAAAATAAGCACAACAGAACAGTGAAACCTCAGAGTTATCATTACAGTGAGAAAACAGAAGCCCTTTAAAAGGGTACAGTCTGGCCAGGTGCAGTGGTTCACACCTGTTATCCCAGCACTCTGTGAGGCCAAGGTGAGTGGATTGCTTGACCTCAGGAGTTAGAGATAAGCCTGAGCAACAGTGGACCTGTCTCAACAAAAATAACGAAACTAGCTGGGCATTGTGGTATGCCTATGGTCCCAGCTACTCAGGAAGCTGAGGCTGGAGGATGGCTTGAACTCAGGAGTTTGGAGTTGCTCTGAGCTATGATGATGTCACTGCACTCTACCCAGGACACAGAGCGAGACCTTGTCCCAAAAAAAACCAACCAACCTGGGCGGCGCCTGTGGCTCATCAAGTAGGGTGTTGGCCCCATATACCGAAGGTGGTGGGTTCAAACCCAGCCTTGGCTGAACTGCAAAACAGAAAAATAGTGCTGTGGCTGGTGCCTGTAGTCCCAGCTACTCGGGAGGCTGAGGCAAGAGAATCGCCTGGCCCCAGGAATTGGAGGTTGCTGTGAGCTATGAGACACCACAGAACTTTACTGATGGTGATAAAGTGAAACTCTCTCTACAAAAAAAACCCTAAAAAACCAATCAAACAAACAAAAAAACAGGATAGCCCAGGCATCCTCAACCTTTTTAAACAAGGGGCCAATTCACTGTCCCTCAGACCATCGGAGGGACTGGACTATAGTTAAAAACAAAACAAAACTATGAACAAATTCCTATGCACACTGCACATATCTTATTTTGAAGTAAAAAACAGAACAGGAACAAATACAATTCACACCAATGCATGTGGCCTGCGGGCTGTAGTTTGAGGACCCCTGGTACAGTATAGCCCTTCCCACTGGCAAAGGAATGACCTGATGCCTTGACCAAAGGATATGAGAAAATGTCACAACTGTTTTTCTGTGACTTGGGTAAGAGTGGGAAGTGTGAGATATTCCCAGTCCCTTAGGTGATAGACTCAGAGGTGTGTGCCGCTACACCTGGGCTCCAAGAACACCTGTATCAGGTGTCAAAGAAAATGTTTCCTGGTGCATCTGAAGAATTGGATGAAGTGGTATTCCTGCCTTCTGTAAGGATCCAAACAACTGTGATTACTTGTTGTTATTCGTTTGTTTGCTTTTTGTCAGATTGGAACGTAAGTCTTCAGTTTATAAGGGACTAGCAGGTTGTATACATGTTGCTATAGAATTTCTAAAATTCAGATTCATATAGGACACAAATGGTGAAATGTAAGTAGCCCTTTCTACCAATCCCACCTCACACAGGGATGGCCAGAAATCTCACCATTCTTAAAATGTCTTCCCTCTTCACTTCCAGAACACCTCCCATCATGTCCTTCAGGGCTCGGCGTCTTGTGTCAGTGCTCTAAGAAAGAACCAGAATCAGAGTGCTGCTGAGACAGACCCAACACTCTGAATGGCAGCCAGGCAGCCTCCCACCCGATGGTAGCGTGACGCCATTTGGGATTGGGGAAGGTGGGCAGGGCCTGGTGGAAAAAAGGGAAGGAAGCCAGCTGGGACTCGAGTGACCTCTGACAGTGACGAATGCCTTGCTTGTGTTTGTTTCTACAGTGAAATACACGGTGAGAGATGATTAAACCAAACTAGGGATCAGTATTCTTAAAGGAAGAGGGTCTGAGGTACTGTGTGAGCAAAACCGCGTACCTGAGCCTGAAGCCAGTGCTCCATTTCACGGGATGCCAGCAACTGCGCTTTCGCTCTTAGCCAGGGATTAACATGTTTGTGAGCTTTAATCTGAAAGAGAAAATGTACTTTCCTGCTGCCATTCTGACAAAATTCAAACCAGACATCATTCCACTCACTGGGGGAAGGCTGGATGAAAAGGACTATTCAGACTTTGCAACCAGTTTCCTATTTTGGAATGAAAATGAGGCCTAAAATGAGAGGTTGGAAAAATACATTGTTACTTCTCTATTAGCTCTCAAAGCTTGTCTCTGTCACAAAAGAAATGATAATAGGGGTCCTGATTTAGATTAAGGAGGAGAGGGTGACTCAAAGAAATGTCATCTAAGACAAATCCTGAAGGGTGGAGGGGTCCTAGGAGTCAAGTGCTGGGGGCATTCCAAGGAGTATAAGAATGAAAGTGGGGCTAGAACAGAGCCAGATGCCAGGGCAGCTGGACGAGATGGGGTGGTCAGGAAGGGACTCGTGGGCTTTGTCTTAAGGGACATGACCAGCCACAGCAAGGGCTTAAGCAGGGGAGGAACATAAAGTTTGGCTTGTAACAAGATCACTTTCTTAAACGTAGAATGGGCTAAAGTACAAGGACAAGCAAGTGTGGTGAGGCTAATTATGCAGGCACAAAGTGGTTGCCCCAGCGTCCAAGGTACTCAATATTAACATGCAACTAGTAGTTGAGCAACCCAAAGCCCATGTGAGAGAAAAACACAATTAAATTCAAGAAGGGGGTTAGGAAGGAGAAGGGAGCGGGGAGGGAGGGAGCTCGGGAAGCTGTCACCTCATGGGCACAATGTAGGGGGATATGCACACCTCCCAACTGCAACTTGGATTTTATTAACAAACACAAACAATTGAATATAATCATATGTACCCTTATGTTAATCTGAAATAAACTTTTTTAAAAGTGATTGCCCCAAGCAGGGCAGAGTAAAGTCCTATGTCACCTTGCTTCAGAATGGTAGGTCATATAATAGCAAGAGTCTGGCTTGGGGAAAAAAAATAACTTGTTTAGATAAGTACAGCAAAGTGTGGGGGTTAAGGAGATGTACTTTGAAGCATGACAGTTTGGGGTCAAACCCCAACTCTGATACTTACTAGCTTTTGTGACTATATTCATGCTACTTAACCTCTCTCTGTCTCACTTTCCTCATCTGTAAAATGGGTAATATTTGTACCTGCCTTAGAAGATCTTATAATGATAAATTTGTTTCAGTCTATCTAGGCACTCAGAATGGTGCCCAGTGTATAATGGAGTGTAAAAATATTTGCTATTACTTTTAAACACCACTATTATCTTTTGCCCCAAGTAATCCAGTTGGTTTCATGTGCGCAAGAGTTTTTGAGTGTTAGCTAGCATATTTTTTTCCTTAAAAAAATGAAAATAGACATTTTATTTATTTATTTATTTTTGAGACAGAGCCTCAAGCTTTCACCCTGGATAGAATGCTGTGGCATCACAGCTCATGGCACCCTCCAATTCCTGGGCTCAAGCGAATCTCCTACCTCTGCCTCCCAAGTAGCTGGGACTACAGGCGCCCGCCACAACGCCCGGCCATTTTTTGGTGGCAGCCATCATTGTTGTTTGGTGGGCCCGGGGGCTGGATTCGAACCCGCCAGCTCAGGTGTCCGTGGCTGGCGCCTTAGCCCGTGGAGCCACAGGCACTGAGCCGAAAATAGACATTTTAATTGCTTTCCTTAAACAAATATTTATTACATTTGCAACTGCCTCTGTGCCAAGACTCTTGAAGAAGGCTGTCCAGATAGCCCCCTTTCTCTGGGATCCACACTGTCTGAATGATCTGCTAATTACTGGAGCTCTGTGGGCCTCATTCCCACAGTGTGACCCAATGTCTCTGGGTGGGCACAGTCACTGGACCCAACCTGGGCCACAGAGCCACTTCTTAGGTAAATCTAAATTAGAGATTCTAATTCAGATCAGCTGCTCTCTTAAGTGAAGACGCTACAAAGTAGAAATTGCAAGAGGAAACTGAAATGCAGACAGAAGTGAACTAAGAGATGAGGAAAGTGGCCTTCTGGACTCTCCAGTCTTTGGTTTCTGCTTCCTCCTAGGCTCGATGTCCAAAATCTCCCTGGACTCTAGGAGATGCAAAAGAAATCTTCATTACTGCTGAGGCAACGTCACCTGATTTGACTACTTGTGACTGAGAGTGCTACTTAACGCAGCTGCTTCCAGGAATGTAACATGATGAATAAAGAAGAGCTGGAAAAAGAAAATTCGAAGACAAAGAAGAGAAAGGATGGCATAGCTAGTCAGTACCTCCTCATTTTCCACAACAAGAGTTCTCTCTGGCTTCTCACAGTCCTCGAATTCTGGTTGCCAGACCTTTTCTTCCAACTCCAGATCTGAAATAATTTCTTGAATTCTAACATTTCTTTCCTTCACGCGTGCAATTTCAAACTCTTTTTGTTTATAAGCAAGATCAAACTCATTATTGAAAACAGTTTTTACCTTGTAAATGATGTCCTGAAATATCAATATGTTAAAGAAAATGCATCATATATTGTATATTTACTGGCAACATAATCCCACGGTTATATTTTCCCTCTGGAATCATTCCACAAATTATCTCTTAAGAAAGTAAAACTAATTTTTCTGGAGTGCTGCTTATATTGTCATTTCTTGGTTCAATAACCTACAGGGGCATCCAACCTTGGGTAGGATTAAAGCGACAGAGATGTAAGTTGTAGCTTACTGTGTAGGGATTTTGACAAATGCTGAAGTAAGTGATGGGTAGGTACATGAAAGCTTGTAGGGATAGTCTCTCTACTTTTGTACAAAACACATCATAAAACACTTAAAAAGCAATATATAGAATTTAAGTTGATAAATGTCTTTGGACACATTGGAACTTTGTTTAGGGGAGATATAGAGAGGAGGAGACAGAGTGGTTGGAGAAGCTAGCAGAGAATCATTACCACACACAACGCTTTTGCTCTGCATAGACCGGTCATTCTCAGGTAGAAAGGAAACCTGAGCTAGCTAGCTGAATGGACCAGTTCCTATGGGGACAGTGCAGCCCACTGGATCGCCCCCAGTCCTGCCAATGGGTCAACTCAAAAGGGCCTTTATGTTACCATCAGAATTCAGTTTGTGTACTTATCCTACTGAAGATGAAACCATTACAGTAGGGTGAGAAAAAGGATTTTAACAGATAGCATTTCTGTTAAAATTCAAGAGAATTTCTCTTAGGTTGAAATTACCTCCTTATTGGAAAACACCTAAATAAAACAACAAGAAGACAAGGATCTTGAACATACAAGGAGATCTTAGTTGACATCTGGGTTGCCAAAGAGAGAGAATTCAAGAATGTCTTTTATCTTTGAGCTTAATGGACATCTAAGCAGAAGAATTGATTGTGGGGTCAGCAAGTGTGGAATGTTCATTAGAAAACCTGGTATCACAAAACCCTGTCTGAAAGGTTGAAATCAACTTTTATACACAAGCTCTATCTAAAAGACATAGATACTAGTGATTGGTATATTTCTCTATGTATGCACTCAAGCTGGAGTGTAGTGGCATCACTACGGCTCACACCAATCACAAACTCCTGGACTCAAGTGATCCTCCTGCCTTAGCCTCCCAAGTTGTTGGGACTACAGGCCTGTACCACCATGCCCAGCTAATGTTTTTATAGAGATGGGGTCTTGCTATGTTGCCTGTCTCAAATTCTGACCCTTTGAATTCTCCTGCCTCAGCCTCCCAAAGTGCTTGGAGTACAGACATGGCCACTGCACCTGGCCTCTCTGTTTTAAAGACACACTTAATTAGCATTAGGTTTCAACATGGGTCCCTTAAAAGCACATGATGGGGAATTTCAGAGATTTTTGAGGATAAAAAAAATTTACTTACTTTCAGTAATATAATTTGGTTAATTTTTTCCTCTCTGGTATGAAGTTGCAATTGGCTTGACAACAATGAGGTGTCTACCCCAAAATCAGCGCTCAGACTCCCAAGAAGATAATTGGGCAAGTTGGTTATTTTCTTTGTCTTGTCTTCCTCCTCCTCTTCATCCTCCTCTTCGTGATGCTTTTTAATCAAGTTAAGTGCAGACTGAACCTCTATAATTTCCTTTCGTACCTAAATGTAGAAAAAGATGACAGGAAAGTTATGTAATAACAAAAATCCTCTAAAGGGCAATTTTATGACAACTTAATTATTTCAATAATCATTTTGAGATGTTAAATCGTCTGGCCAACAACTGAATTCAAAGTGATGGATGGGATCCAAAACTGCTGCAGAAGAGATTAAAACTTCAGAAACTGATGAAGTGTAGATAAATCAAAGGAACAAAAATTGTCCTTAAGCATGCAATATTTATAATTTTCTGTCAGGACGACACATGCTTGTAAGTATTTTGAGTAGTTCTTGGTACTTAAGTATTAATACATGTATTAAAAAATATATCTTCTCTTCATGTTTTACAAAGATACTTGCTTAAAGTGATCTGGTGGGTAAAGGTTAAGAAGAATTAAGTACACTTTCATTTTATTTTAGAAGAAGGGTGACTTCAAAGTTCTAGCAAAACACAACTATACCAAAGGGGTTTGACAAAGATTACTGCTAAAACATCTGGGATTTAGGAAAACCATAATTCCATCAAAACAGATTCTACTTCATCCTTGGTTAATCATCTTCAGACACAATCTCTAGTGATAAGGGAGGGTCAAAAGGGCATCAGTGGGTGAAGACAACCTCTGAGCAGAATAAGAATGAAATCCTAAATCTCAGTTTTTAGAGTATGTCCTCCATTTGAGGGCTAGCCAGTGTTGTATAGGATATAGGCTCCTCTATTCATTAGAATATAGTCTACAAATTAATAAGAAATAAATATCTATAACACATACATTTTCTAAACTTCTCTTAAATTGTACCCCAACTGAAATCTGTCTAAAGGAGGCCTTACAATAAAGCACATCATAAAGTATAAACACAAATATACTTAAAATTGTACTTTCAGACATTCTGCTTCAATCTTCTTTTGCTGCAAAACCCTCTCCAATTCTTTTTGGTCTTCGTCTGTGCGTGGTTTCATTGGGAAGTTCTCAACCACATAGGGGATATGGAAGCACTTAGGGGATAAAAAGATGAAGCCATTTTAAGTACAATTGTATATTTGAGAGTAGAGTAGGGGGATGTTTTCTCTGATTAAAATTAACTTGCAGGTTATCATACATGAGTAAAATTGACAAGGGAAACCTCCTTTAAAATAAGACAATGTATTCCAATAGTATTGGTATAAACTATTTAAAGTGCTGTGCTTTTGTGAAGGATTTATTTCTAGAGCAGTGGATCTCAACTAGGAGCAATTTTGCCACCTCCCACTCTCTCTCTCTCTCTCTCTCTCTCTGCGTCCCCTGAGACACATGACAAAGTCTGGAGCCATTTTTTGTTATCATTACTGGGAGTGAAGGATACTACTGTTCCTAGCTGACTGAGGCCAGGCATGTTGCCAAACATCTTACAATGCATAGGACTGGGCCCCTGCAACTGAACCTGATCTAGCCCAAAGTGTGCAGCTCATGAGAAACCCTAGTCTAGGGCAATGCTCCATCATACAAACGCAGGGGGACCTTAGACTTCATTATCCAAACTAGGAGCATATTTGAAAGTGAAAAGGGTGCTGTTAATAGTTAAGGCAGGAACACAGGAATAAAGTGAGATTTTTGGTTACACTACCAAAGATTTTTGGTTCCTTCATGTTGCAAGGAATCTCAGTGAAAAAGCAGGAAAAAGAGCTCCTTAGAAAAGACAGGCACAGGTGGAAAGGTGAACAAGATTTTGTCCGCTTTTCAGTCTGTGTGGACTGTGATGAAGGGGGCCTTCTTGAGTAGACAGCTGTTAGGACCCGGATGCGGGGAGGATCTCTGGGAAGCTCTTGGGAACTGAGCAGAGAAGCGACCCATTAGGTAGAACGCAGCACAGGAAGGGGCGGGGCTTGCTTTCTGTGCTGCGCTACATAGAACGTTTCTCAAATGTATTTATTTTTAAAAACTTCCTGCCGTGAGACTTTTGGTGACAATTCTCCCCAGGGTTTGTGCCTGGAGGTTTTGTCTGTTACCTTCAGAGCTCTGCCTTTCACAGCCATGGATTTCCAGCACTCTTCTTTGATAAGTTCAGCCAAATAGCACTTGGCTAGGTTATGCATCTCTATGTCCTTCCTCATCTTGAAGAACGCAGATCAAGGGAAAAGATAAACATGAAAACGTGGCTCAGAAACAGTAACCTCCACTGTCAATTCCCAAGTCAGCCCCGCACATGCAGACGCAGAGTGTGGTTGTCTTTCCCTGACACTCTGAGCGGCCCTGCAGACAGAGGCACTTTGGGGGAACACATCTCTGCCTTTGAGAACATCTCCTGGAGCTTACGTCTGAGCATGGACTTTTCTGAGACTGAGCCGTCAAACACAGGTGCCTTTAATATATCTGAGGTGACCGGGTCACATACGTGAGTAAGGTGGGGGAGGTGAGGACAAACAGGCAGGCCTGCGGTGAGCTGTTTCGCTTACACGCACATGTCTCTTCTTAGGACAGCAGGCAAGCAAAACCACTGTGCCAAATCATCTTGTTTCATTAGAGAAGTTTGGAGTTTATATTTTTATGTGAAACTTCCAGATAGCTGAATGTTGGCTTAATTCTTGCCAACACATATTTGAAATGCCAGTTTGTGACCTCTGTTTGAGAGTCTTTACTGCACTTAATTCTTCAATTATTTATGTCTACAATAAAAAGAATGCTCCTCTACTCTTGGGAATCATATGATTTACATTTTTCCACTTAGAAACATATGTTACTTCAATTAGTTTTATCTGTTTAAATAATCCTGTTATATTATTTAAGTAATTAAGTATTCCTATTTTAATAGAGTTTGCCAAAGGCCTGATATGAATGTGAGACCTAGCAATCTTTAGTTCTTAAAATCCTTTTGGGAACCTTTTCTGCATTTCACTTTGCTGGCAGGATTATTATCAAACCAGCTAAGAATGGCATTCCTCCGACTTTAAAAATACCTTTTTTTTTTTTTTTTACTATTTCTTTTTTATTTCTATTTATTTTATTCATTGATCACATGAATTTAATTTGCAATTTATTTCTTTTTGATTCTGATCCATTGAGTTCATGGCTAATACGGTTTTAAATTGTTTTCCAAAATAAACAGCTGGTGTGGCACATCTGTTGTCATAACCTGCCAGATTCCCACAGTGTTCAGCCATCTGTTCTCTACTGTGGTGGCTACTTGATCAGATCCTCCAGGCTTAGCCCCTAATACTTTGTATTGTGTCCAGATTGTCTTTACTGGGCTTTGGTCTTTTCTATTTTATTGAGATCCTGGGTGGGCTGGCTAGTTGCTTTAGGATTAGGACTGGTGGGAGCCATTGACTCTTCCCAAGGACTAGTATTCTGCTCCCAAACATGCTGAAAGCCAGCTGGGTTCATGATGCCATCTGCTAACATTGTTCTCTCTCGGACTACTATTGCACCTGCTTCACCTACTACTATTCACTGATGACTTGGTGAATTTACAGTGGAGGTTACTGTTTTGTGATTTGGGGCAGAGACACAAGGTAAGGGTGGGTGAACAGGGTGAGTTCATAGGATAGAGTGCAGTGGTGTCATCATAGCTCACTGCAATCTTAAATTCCTGGGCTCTAGCGATTCTCCTGCCTTGGCCTCTTGAGTAGCTGAGACTATAGGTGTGCGCTACCATGCCTGGCTAGTTTTCCTATTTTTTATAAAGACTGGGTCTTGCTATGTTGTTCAGACTGCTCTTGAACCCCTGGCCTTAAGCAATTCTCCTGCCTTAGTCTCCCAGATTGGTGAGGTTACAGGCATAAGCTACTACCATGCTTGGCCAAAAGCAAGATTATTCACCATGACGTACAAGGTCTTCAGCAGTTCAAGTAGCCTCCATAGTGGAGAGAGGATGGCTACCCTCTGCCCACCTCCCATGCATCATTCCCAAGGTTCCCTCCCAGACACTGTGCTGTGGCCTTTCTTGTCATTCTGTTCCTAGAATACTACAAGCATTCCTGCCTGAGGGCTCTTGCTACTCCCTTTGCACAGCCCGATCTCTCTCCTGCTTTAGTTCTCCATTGAAATGTCATCCGTCTAATGTGTGCTTCTTTGACCACAGAAGTAGATCCCCCCGCACCCACCACAGCATCCAGTGTGTTTCTGTCATACACTAAATTATAGACATTTGCGCTGGTCTGTCCTCTTTACTATGTTAGCCCTGTGAGAGCAGAAATGTGTCTCTCTTATTTACTGTATCCCCAACACCCAGAATAATGTCCGTCACATAACAGGTGCTTGATAATTGCTGCAGACTGAATGGATGAATGATTAGCCCAGGTAAATGTTATCAGGTGAGATCAGTTTGTTAAGAACCTTTCATTGCAATCATTTTATCCCTGATATATTTCCTCTTCAGTCTCATGTCATTCACCAATTTGACAAATAGGCTTCATTTCTATACTTCACCCAGTCATTAATAAACAAGTGTAATAGGATGGAATCCCAGGGCACATGTTGGAAACCTGCCTCCGAGAGACATCAGTCAAATAATTATCATTCGTTTGGTGTAAATGTTTAACCAGTTATAATCTACCTAATTGTCCCTGAATCCAGATATAATTCACTCTCTCATTCAGAGGAAAAAATTTTTTTTATTTGCATGTTCAAAAAATTATGCATTGTTTGCTTTGTTCATATTATACTGGAAAAGCTTTTGTTATATTTACATTATTCTGAAAAAGTTCTCTTCTCCATTCTCTTTTTATTTCCTTCATTATAACTTTATGGTGCTTACATAAATTTTTTTCATACCTTTGCTACTTCTTCCTCACTTTCATCATGAAGCCTCTCCAATTCCTCAAGATCCAGGCCAAATTCCTCTTGGTCTAATTTTGCAATATTATCTGCTTTTTCATTTTCTTCCATCATATTCAGAATCTGATATTTTAAAATGAAAAAGATGATGACAAGTAAAGGATTAAGCTTTAAAGAGATGTCTTTGTCTCTTTAGGCAGCAATTATTGTAAAAATAGATGTTCTGTTTCTCTAAATGTACTACTGAATAAAGAATTAGGTTATGGGATTATTGTGTTTATTGAAGTTTTAAGGCTTAATCTTTAAAAACTCATTCCTCTAAAAACAAAAACTATAAAAATGTATAAGTTCATCACTTCATTGAATGATATTAAGGAATTATTGGTATTGAAGGTAAAATAATAGTATTGTGATTATACATTTTAAGAGTCCAGCAGTGGTTTTCAACCTTCCTACTGCCACGACCCTTTAATAAGAGTTCCTCATGCTGTGGTGACCCCCAACCATAAAATTATTTTCGTTGCTACTTCACAATGAAAATAATTTTATGGTTGTGAGTTACTACAGCATGAGGAACTGTATTAAAGGGTCATGGCATTAGGAAAGTTGAGAACCACTGACTTAGAGACACATACTGAAATAATTAAGGATGGAATTATATGATGTTTAACATTGACTTCATAATAATCCGGAAGGGGTAATGAATGGGAATATATATGAAACAATAATGACCACTGAATTTATTATATTACTATCTCTACTTTTGTATAAACTTGAACTTTTGTACAATAAAAATTATCTTTAAAAGTTCATAACTTTAGGCTCAGTGCCTGTAGCTCAAGCAGCTAAGGTGCCAGCCACATACACCAGAGCTGGTGGTTGGAATCCAGCCCAGCCTGCCAAACGACGACAACTACAACCAAAAAATAGCTGGTGTTGTGGCGGCTGCCTGTAGTCCCAGCTACTTGGGAGGATGAGGCAAGAGAATTGCTGAGCCCAAGTGTTTGAGGTTGCTGTGAGCTGTGACACTATGGCACTCTACCCAGGGTGACAGCTTGAGGCTCTGTCTCCAAAAAAAAAGTAAGAGGCTAGATATAAAATAATTGTAGAAGGTTGAACCATATACTCTGAAAAAATGTGCCTCCCATGTATGCTTTCTCAAGAAAAGAGCCAAAGCACCTTACATCTTGAGGGGGGCAGGCACCATTCACATTGGGTTACACTGAAATGGCACCCCAGCACAGCCATGTTATAAAGCATGTTCCTAAGAATATATTCCAACACAACAGTCCTGCTCAGGAAGACAATGAAAAATGCACCTCCAAGGAAACAAGAGAAACACATGGGGTCCAGGAAACAGGGGCTCGGACTCAGGAGGCTGATGAGAGGATTTCCCAGGAAGATGGCTAAGTGCAATCCTCAGGACGCAGCCATATGCCTGGTCTACAGAGCAAGAGCAAGGTGCTGCAACTGGAGCTGGAAGATGGAAAGCTCTACAAAGGAGGCCAAATGCATTAATGCATACGTGATCTATGTGTTTATGATGTAATAATGAAAAAATAAGAAATAAAAAATAATTAAAAAAATAAAAATAAAACACACAAAAAGTGCACTGACAGACTGATCACTTGAGGTATTTGTACTGAGAAGAGTTTTCCAGCATTTTGGGAGAGTTTGCATGGGTAATACGTAGACAGAAAGGCTTAATCCAAAACAAAGGCAATTATTAGTTGCAAGAAAAATGAAGTTGGAATAATGGAAATGTAATCGTAATATACCATGTGCTCAGATTTGAAGAATATTGAAATAACTATTATAATGTGTACACTAAGCATGGATTTATATGTGCGCTGCAGTGGTGGGGTTAGTATAAGAGAACCCAACTATTCGTCTTTCTTAACAGGAAGCCCACAGTGAGTGTTAAATAGAAATATCAAGAAATAGCAGCAGCATTATGAAGACTATTTAGAAAGATGAAGGTAAATAGTCAAACAAAAAAGTAGAAAGAAAATATCCTCCTTATGAGTACAGGATTCAGAGTCAAGAGACGTAGAGCAGATACTGCTTTAAAACATTTATTTTTAATTATGTAACTCAGTATTATTTAACTTGTTAAAATATAAATGAATAACTAATAAAAATGAGTGTCAAAAAAATAAGACAGGGTATTTGGGGAAAGGAAGAAAAGAAAACCATTATTTACATAGATCATGATACAGTAAAGACTCTACCTTGTTACAGAACCCCAGGAAACTGAGCTTACAGATAGAGAGAAAAGGGGTATAGTTCCCCATGCTGAGTTGAACAAAATCAGTTCAAAACGTAGTTTTAGACCAAGGGCCAAATGGAGTAGTATATGAAATCCCAGTACTTACAGTTGTAGCAAGTGCTTTAATTCCGCTTTTTATCTCTTTCCTTTTCTTGGAAAATAGATTAACTTCCTTTTTGATAGCCTGACATGGAACAAGCACATCACTTAACAAAGCAAGAGAAATGGGGGGTTGGGGGGTGGGAGAAGGAGATATATAGGTAGCACCTCTCTCGGAACAGAAATAATTTGCTTCTTCCTTCCTTTCCTGCCTTTCTCTCTCTCTCCCTTCCCTCCTGGCCTCCCTCCATTCCTTCTTTCCCTCCCTCTCTCTTCTCCTCCCTACCCTCCTGAGGAGTCAGGACTACAGACACTCGCTACAATGTCCGGCTAGAAATAAAGAATTCTAAAGACTAATAATATAACCTAAACATGAAATAATACCTTTGCTGCTTGCTTAAATCTAACTGCTATTATGTAAGCAACCATTGAAACAACTTGAAACTGATGTCAATTATATGGCCAATGGAAAGAAAATAATTAAATAGTGAAAATTTAAACAGTGACAAAGGAAAACCAGTCTGCTCTTTTATTAGGAACCTGAGTGAGACTAGACTGATGGGCCATATCCAGACACGAGCTGTTAATCAGTCTGCTTCCCAGAGAGCTGCGCGGAAGCATCCCTTCTCCGGTTCCTGGCCCACCCCTTGCCTGTGAGACCAGCATCCTCCACAGCTCACTCCAGAATGAAGGACTGCAGTTCCTTCTTTGCCTTGGGTCATGGGGATGCTTTCTCTGGGTTTCATGTTAGCCTGCATACAGTTCTTAAAGCTCGTGTAAGTTGATCTAAAGGATTGGTCTATATTTAGGGCGTTTATCTGTTTTCTGGGGAAGTTACACCTGTGCATGTAATGCTCTGCCAAGTAGTGTCCCAGTCTGCCTTCTGCCTTTCCATAGGAAACTAATTTATTTGGCAAACCTACAGAGTATTATTTCAAACCTATCCTGTGTTTTACAAATACCTCTTGGCTTTTTTGTTGTATCCAGGAGATTTCCTTCATATCATCAGTTGATTCTAATTCCTCTTGTGATGAGTCAATGCTAGCCTTCTTACCTCGATGTACCTTAGAAAAAGATATTTCTTAAATTTAAAATCCATCAAGTTCTTCCCCTCACCTTGCTACATAGAACTGCTTTGAATCTCTTTACACATGTTGCATTCTTAAAAATATTATCAAGCATGTTTTTCTGTCCAAATGTCATGTTTTATTAATATGATTCCTAGTAGAATCTGTCCTCATATCCTCCACACCTTCCACTGAGAAAGCTGAGATGACCAGACAGGTCACTCAGGTTACTGGTTACTGTGGCCCAAACAGTCCTGCCCATCAAGGTCTGCACCACCATCTGTGCTTAGGATCTTAATCTTTTCCTTCTCCTTGAGGTCTTTATACCTTTTTCTAAAAATCACATCTCTCTCTATGTCATCCATTTCTCCCTTGTTCTAAATCTTTCCCAGCATAATCTAAACGTACTCGTATCTCCTGTCTCAGGAAAACTACTCTCAGTTGATCTGCCACATTCTCCTCCAGCTACCACCATAATTCTTTGCTTGCCTTTGCAGCCAGATATCCTGGAAGAGTTTGGAGTGTCATCCTTTCCTGGCTCTCTTGTAACTTCACTGGGCGCCTCTGCTTCCCTGAAGTCTTCCCCTACCTCTCTAGAAGTTGCTCTGCTCTGGTCCTCGTCTGTTCCTCACCATTCATGCTTCCATGATGAAAGCTTTCTTTAGCTTTATGGCTTTAAATTCTATCCACACACCCTTGACCCTCAAATCAACATCTCTAGTCCCAGCCTCTCCCCAGAACTCAAGCTCATCTACCCAATGGCCTACTTCGCATCTCCCAACAGGCATCCAGAGCTCAGCGTGGGTAAAATCAACTTCAGATTCCTCTCTTTCTCCCCCACAGTCTGCCTCAGCTCCATTAATGGTACCTTCTTCTATGCAGTTGTTGAAGTAAAACAATCCAGGAGTTAGTCTTGAGTCTTTCTCTTCCTCTCCCTCTCTGTCCAATCCATCAGTGAGGTCTATCAACCTGAGCTCTGAAACCCACCTGGGATTTACCCACTTCTCTTCTACCTCCAGCACCACCACCTGGGTCATCTCCCTGCCTCCACTCTTGTCCCCTCTAAGAAACATTCTCCACACAGCAGCAAGCAATTTTTTCCAAAAGTGTAAATAAGATCTTATTAATCCTTTGCTCAGAACACTTCCCTAGATTCTCATTACAACTCTTCCTGGCTTGCAAAGTCTTTTACTACCTGGACTCTTCCCACTTTGAGGACCTCACCTCTCACTACTTCCTTCCCTGCTCACTGGACTGCTCAGGCCCTTTCTAAGCCCTCGCACATCACTTGCCAAGCTCTTTCCCCCTCTGGCCTGAGGGTTCTTGTTCCCACCTCCTTTTTCACCATAGTGTCCTCTTTTAATTCAGATCTCAGCTTAAATGTCTTTTCCTTGGAAGGGTTATCCACTCAAACACTATCACATCAACTATTCCTATTCACTGAACAGAACTTGTTACTATCTAATTATTTCTTATTTATTTGCTTATTATATGTCTCTCCCTGCCCACCCCATCGCCCTTGGAATATAAATGCCACAAATGCAGAAACTTTCTCTGTCTTGTTTATGGCCATATCCACCACAGTCCAGCACTTTATAGGCATCAGTAAATATTTGTTATTTGAATGAATGTTGTGTTCTAGCTAGACACTTCCTAAATGATGTATGTGATATCAAAATATAGACAGAGTGTTTTGTCCAAGCACCAGTGTTGGCAGATTCTTTTTTCTAGGTAGCCCAGATCTCATAGTATGGTTGTTTTTTTTTTTGTAGAGACAGAGTCTCACTTTATCGCCCTGGGTAGAGTGCCGTGGCGTCACACTGCTCACAGCAACCTCCAGCTCTTGGGCTTAAGCGATTCTCTTGCCTCAGCCTCCCTAGTAACTGGGACTACAGGCG
>CAUYON010068211.1:0-14427 GCA_963573935.1 Arctocebus calabarensis | reverse complement strand
GACAATGGAGCTTTAATAGGAATTGCATTAAAATTGTATATTGCTTTGGGTAGTATGGACATTTTAACAATGTTGATTCTTCCCAGCCATGAGCATGGTATGTTTTTCCATTTGTTGACATGTTCAGCTATTTCTTTTCTTTGAGTTTCATAGTTCTCTTTATAAAGATCTTTCACATCCTTTGTTATATAAACTCCCAAATATTTCATCTTCTTTGATACTACTGTGAAAGGGATAGAGTCCTTGACTGTTTTTTCGGCTTGACTATTACTGATATATATAAAGGCTACAGATTTATGGGTGTTGATTTTGTAGCCTGAGACGCTGCTGTGTTCCTTGTTGACTTCTAAAAGTTTTGTAGTAGAATCCCTGGTGTTTTCCAGATATATAATCATATTATCTGCTATAGTTGTGTTTTTATTAGAAGTAATCCAAGTTATTGATCATTTTACTTATAATCTTTTTATTTTTAAGAACAGCTTTATTAAGACACAATATACGTACCATAAAATTCACCCTTTTAAAATATACAATTCAGTAGTTTGTGCAACCACCACCACCAATTCCAGAACATTTTCATCACCCAAAAGTCCTGGACCCATGAGCAGTCACTTTTCTTACTCTCCACCCCCTAGACCCTGGCAGTCATAATCTATTTTCTTTCCCTAACTTGCCTATATTAAACATGTCATATAAGTGGACTCAGGCAATATGTGGCTTTTTGTGTCTGGCCTCTTTCACTTGGCATAATGTCTTCAGGGTCCATCCATGTTGTAGCATATATCATTAGTGCTTTGCTCCACTATATACATGCACCATATTTTGTTTCTTCATGTGTCACATGATAGACATTTGGGTTGTTTTAGCTTTTTGGCTATTACAAATAATGGTGGCATGAGCATTTGTGTACCGTTTATTTTTTAATGTGGACATGTTTTTAATTCTGTTGGGTGTATACCTAGGCATGGGATTTCTGGGTTATGTGGTTACTCTATGTTTAACATTTTGAGAAACTGTTGAACAGTTAGAATGCACCATTTTATATTCCAACCATCAACATATAGGGGGGTTCCAATATTTCTGCATCTTCCCCAATACTTGTTATTGTCTTTTCTATTTTAGCCTTCTTAGTGAGGGAGAAGTTGTATCTAATTGTGGTTTTGACTTGCATTTGTCTAATGACACATGATCTTAAACATCTTTTCATGTTCTTATCAACCATCTGTATATCTTCTCTAAAGAAATATCTATTCAAATCCTTTGCCCAATCTTTAACTGAATTGTCTTTTTCTTGATAAATTATCCTTCCTTTATTTTTAAGTTAACATTTTAATTAAAATATCATATAATATAGGGTGGCCATTACACTATTTTAAAAATTGCACATGCACTTTATGGCCACCCTGTGTATGTAAGAGTACCCAAATCATAGGTGTTCAGCATGATGAATTATGACAACATGAACACACCTGGGCACCTGCCAACCAGATTATGAAATAGAATATTATCTGCACTCTAGAAACTTCCTTCCTGGTCCTGTCAACGTCCATACCCCTTCCCCTTCAAATTAATCACTACCCAGACATCTGACAGCACTGATTAGTTCTGCCTATATGACAACAATGGCCATTCCAGAAAGAGTTCCAAAACTGCTTTGGAGAGTAAACTAGACACTAGCATTGGTGCATGGTTTCCCGAGGGAAGTAGTTCAAAGGCAACCATAGTGATGTTCAGCAATGAGGTATGTAGCACTTTATCTAGGATAAGTTTGGGAACTTAATTCTCCAACCTCGTATTGTATATATTCTTTTGTGTCCGGCTTCTTTCAACATTTTTTGGTAGTATCCAATTATATTGTTGCATACAGCAATAGCTTGGTTCTTCTCATTGCCATTTCATTGTATAAATATTCCATTATTTCTCTACTGTTGATGATTGTGTCGTTTGTTTCAAGTTTTTGATTATTCTGCATCTCACTGTGGTTTGTACCTTTTCATTTCAATTAGCTCTTGTACAACCATTGTTAGATTTGCTTCTGGATATTTCAGGGTTTTTAATATCATTGTATGTAATATTGCTTTCTAAATTTCTAGTATGTAGAAATAAGATTCAATTTTAAATATTAACCAGCTATTGGGTAAATTGGGTAACTAACATTCTGGTCTTGTTTCTTCTATGTGTATCATAAAAGCTTAGAACATTTTATCATTAAATATAAATTGCTACAGCTTTCTTATAACTACACCTTATTAGATTTAAAAAATCCTCCACTTATGATCTGAGTTCCTTAAAAACTTCTTTGGAGGTAAGGATGGATGTTACATTTACCAAATGCTTTTTCTGCATCTACTTAAATTATAATTTCTCTCCTTAATCCTCTTAGTGTAGTAAATAATATTGATGAATATCCAAATATTAGTACAACTTTCCACTCCTAAAATAAACACAACTGGGTCATGTCATTTATTTGTTACTACATTCACTTCACCAGAATATTCTGCATAATGTTTATTCAGAAGAAAGCTTGTAATTTTCCTTTCTTGTAATGTCTTTCTTGTGTATTAATATCAAGCTTATGTAGACCTCATAAAATAAGCCTCCTTCTTTTTTTACTCCAAAAGAGTTTCTATATAATTGATCTAATTTATTCATCAAACATTTGGTACAATTCACTGAGAAAGCCATCTGGGCCTGGATTTTTTGTTTCTTGTTTTGGGTTTGGGGATTTTTTTTTTCAGTTAGTGGTAAGATTTTAAATAATAGAATCATTTCCTTTAATATATAGGACTACTCAGATATTCTATTTCTTCTCATGCAAGTTTTGACAAGTTGTATTTTTAAAAGAATTTATCCATTTATCCAAAATTTCAACTTCATTATCATAAAGTTGTTAATAAAATCCTCTCATATTTTCAGTGTTAATAAGATTTATAATGATGCACACCCCTTCATTCCTGATACTGGTTATTCATGTTCTCTCTACTTTTCTTGATGATTCTAGCCAGGAATTGTCATTTTTGTTAATTTTTCACAGAATCAGTATTTAGTGTTCCTATCTAGTATGTTTATTATCTGTTTCATTAATTTTAGCTTTTATCTTTCTCTTTTCTTATGGCTTAAAAGAATCCGTATTTAGTGTTCCTATCTAGCATGTTTATGATCTGTTTCGTTAAATTTAGCTTTTATCTTTCTCTTTTCTTATGGTTTAATCTGATCGTCCATTGCTCTTAAACTTAAAAAATCTTTTATCGACCAAACTGAATAATTTGCTCTTCCAGCCTCCTTGACATTGCTCTTCTATTTCCCACTGCTGATAAACCATGCTTCCCTTTACCAAAATTATGCCAGTTTTTTAAGGCCCAATCTCCTCCAAAAAGTATGTTATGCCCCTCTTTTATTTGATATCCTTTGAGTTCCACAGTTGTTTTGTCCTTCTTACATAAGTTTTATAACTTGATTTACACACCTCTTTCCATTAGACACTTAAAGACTGAGAGCTTAGTTTTTCTGAAAGGCTCACCATGGTGCTGTGCACAAAACAGCTTCTCAATAAATACTGGTGTTTGTTATTCAAGTTCAAGAGTTATATTCACACAAACTAACCCAGTTAATAGTGGAAATTATTGATTGGCAACTCAGTCAAAGATTTAGAGTCAAATATATTGTAAGAAGAGTTTAAGTAAAAAGAGTTTAAGAAAGAAGCCTCATCTTTATAAGAACTCTTATTTGCTTCTAAATGACAACTATATATCATCCAAAGCTAACATTTAACTTGACATTTTGCTTTTTCTGGCCATCACTTAAAACCCACTTTTTTTCCCCTTATTTAAGGAAAATAGTTAAATGGGACAAACTTTTATTTTATTTCAAGTTGAAAGATGAGAAGATGAAAAAAAAATCTCCCAAGGGGGAAAAAATGAGCTAAAAAATAATTCTGATACTATAAATGAACAGTGTATATCAAAAACACAGGACTGTGCAAGTTTAAACATGTTATCACTCTATGCTGTTTAAAAGACTTCAGGCCAAGACTTAAAATGCAGACAGGGAAACAGGGCATATACTGGCTGTAGGGTACATACTTGGAGCCCTATCTAGATGCCTGGTAACATACAGGATAAATGTATTTAAAAAAAAAAAAAAAAGATGAATCCTGCCTTATAGCACAAAGTACAGATGTGCACCTTTCCAAAAATATCAAATCGGCATCTCTAGCTCTTATGACCTGCCTCTATCTGTTCTAGGGCACAAAATTTAGTACATAATTTCCAAAGAAAGTGTTAAAAGAAAAATCATTTGACTCTATGGGCATCTTCAGTAAAAAGCAGACAGGAGTAGTAGAGACTGTAAGAACTTTGGGGAGAACTCTGGGGAAGAACTTTAGCTGCCAACAGACCATCTCTAGGACCTGGGGCAGCTTGTTTATTCTCTCTAAACCACAGCTTCCTCTTCTCTGAAATGGGGAAAATTAAACCTATTCACAGGTTTACTACATGAGTGCCATAGCCCGCATATGAGGTAGTGGTGTTCCTGCCATTGGGATGTTGCTGGTGGTGAAGATGTTGTTTTTAAAAGCCACAAAAGAAGCAGGGACATATTCTTAAGGCCAAAAAGCCATTCTAATGGCATGACTAGAAAAGTTGGGCTTGGCACAAGTATAAACACAGCATCCTGGAAGAATAAATAAGTCTAAGTGAGACCAAAACAAGTAATATTCCCAAAGATGAACAAAATAAACATAAGTTGGCCCTAGAATCGGGAAGACATGACAGTCACTTCATTGGTCTCCAACTAGACCTCAGGATCCACATAAGGTCACAATAGGTATTAGATTGTATTGAATGGCCAAGGTTTGGGTTAGAACTCTCTCTCTTCCTAGTTATGTGACCTTGAGAAAGTTGCCAAGTCATAATTTTTTTGGATTTTTGAGGATTTTTTTAAATTTCACAATATTATAGGGTACAAATGTTTGGGGTTGTTGCAGGATCAATTTTGTTATGTTTGAGTCAGAGTTAAGTGTACCCATCACCAAACTAGTGTTTGTTGTATCTGTCAGGTAGGTTTTTGCTCACTGCCTCTGTCCTCCTTCCCCCTTCTTGATTTCTGCTGAGTTTTACTTCCCTCTGTGTATATACATGCTCATTGGTTACTTCCAATTTAATAACAAGTATATGTAGCATTTGTCTTTCCATTCTTGAGATACTTTACTTAGGATAATAGTCTTCAGTTCTTTCCAAATTTTTGCAAAAGGCTTTACTTCATCCTTCTTCGTGGCTTAGTATTCCAGAATACACATACACCACATTTTGTTAATCCAAGCATGAATTGATGGGTACTTGGGTTGATTCCACAGCTTTAAAATTGTGAATTGTGCTGCAATAAACATTAGCATGTAGGTGTGTTTTTGATAAAATGACTTCTTTTCCTTTGGGCAAATACCCAGTAGTGAGATTGCTGGATAACATGGTAGGTCTACTTTTAGTTTTTTTGGAATCTTCATGATTTCCATTTGTATAAGCATTCCTTTCTCTCTGCATTCACATTTTTTGGACTTTTTAATAAAAGCCATTCTAACTGGAGATAAAGTGATTATCTCCTTGTGGTTTTGATTTGCATTTCCCTATCAGTGATATTAAGCATTTTTCATATGTTTATTGGCCATTTGTCTATGAAAAGCTTCTGTTCACATCTTGTGATCACTTTTTAATGGGGTTGTTTGTTTATTCCTTGCTGATTTGCTTGAGTTATTTGTAGATTCTGGTTATTAGCCCTTTATCAGACACATAGCTTGGTACTATTTTCTCCCATTCTGTAGGGATCTATTTCCTCTATTGTTTCTTATCTATGCAGAAGGGTTTCTTAATTTAATCAAGTCCCATTTATTTATTTTTGTTTTTGCTGTGATTGCCAGCGGGGTCGAATTCATAAATTCTTGCCTAGGCCAATATCTACAAGAGATTTTTCAATGTTTTCTTCTAGAGTTCTTATGATTTATTGCCTTACATTTAAGTCTTTTATCTGCCTTAAATTAATTTTTGTGAGTAGTCAGAGATATGAATCTTGTTTCATTCTTCTGCATGTGGCTATCCATTTTCCCAGCACCATTTATTGAATAGGGCTGCTTTTCCACAGTGTATATTGTTGTCTGCTTAGTCAAAAGCAGACCTTTGTTCCATTGGTCTGAGTCTCTACTTTTGTGCCAGTATCATGATGCTTTGGTTATTATAGTTTTGTGGTATAGCGTGAAGTCCAGTAATGTGATGCCTCCAGATTTATTCTTTTTGCTTAAGACTGATTTAGCTATTTGGGTTCTTTCCTAGTTCCAAACAAAACGTAAAATTATTTTTCCCAGGTCTGTGAAATTGCAACGTTCCAGTAGATCTCTTGCATACCTTGTGGAACTCAACAGGCTGAATTTGACCAAATACCAAGACACCTTTCAAAGGAAACTGAACCCAATTGCAGGTCACCCCCATGCACAAGAGCAGTCATCTGCCTGGGCATAAACACAAAGTATAATCTTCACTTTTAGTAAGAAAAAAAATCAATCTCTCCACTGAAGTTGCATCTAAATGCGAAGTCGTATTCTTTCATCAGTAGCACCACTACACTTCAGCAACTTAGCAGTATTCAATCTTGTCTTGCTTGTTATTCAGTTCCAATAAAAAAAAACATGGTGGGAACAAATGTTACCCAAGAGGAATTACTTAAAGCATACAAGTCACCTAGTTGACCATGTGACTGAAAAACAGAATACCTCCAATCCTCACTTCAGTTATCCACAGAAATACTATAACATAATACCATTATGCCTCTGCCTTTTAAATCCACTTCAGTTAACAGGTTCACCAGATCAATATAGTCTCTGAAACTTTTAATAAAACTCTATGTCACTCATATATGTCCCACTTGATAATTTCTGATTTGCTAGCAAGAAGCTTGTTTTTCTTAAAGAATGAATATCATTTAATATATTAAGCAAATAACAACAAGGGAACTCCTTGTATTTTCTTTTCAACCTGGCTGTTAAGTTTTGGGGTGAAGTTTTATGCCCACTGTTAGCATTATTGTTGGATTTTTTGCATTTTTTAAAAACACAACATTCTCCGTGCCCATCTATCTGGGATTGTTGGAGCTGCTGCAGCTTTCTTGTGAACAGGCAGAAAGAAGCTATCTTAAAATAAAGCTCACATGATGGAAGTCAAGATAAATGACACCTTGAGGAAATGAGACGTGCTAATAACTTCTGAGCCCCTGGATCAAGCCAAGCCTGAAGCAATAACCTTTTTTTTTTTTTTTCATTTAAGTAAGCCAGTAAGTTTCCTTTTGGCTTTAGTCACTTTGTAATAGATTTTCATTCCCTCAAACTTTTCTAATAAGAAAAAGTTTTTCCTACAGTGCATCTTAAAAGGGTACAGGTGAATCTTACTAAATGCAGAATATGAATGTCTTCATACAATAACTAAGAAAATGCCATGAAGGCTATGTTAATAAGTTTGATGAAAATAATTCAGATTGTATATGAAACCAGCACATTGTACCCCTTGATTGCACTAATGTACACAGCTATGATTTAATAATAAAAACAATAATAAAAAAAAGAAAAAGTTTTTGAGATTATCTGACAAGTACTACCATTACTGGCATTCATTTTTAAAAAGTAGGTCCAGCTTTATGAATGATCCCCAAAACGAAACTTTTGGACATTATGTTTATGTCATATCAAATTTATAATAATCAAAGAAATTAATCTTAAAGAAAGAAAAAAGAGAAAACAAGCCTTTCATCTGCCATCATTTTTGACAGTTCTCCACAAGAGCAGAAAAGAGAAGCTTAGTAAAGAATCTTCAAACACAAAAGCAAGAAAAAGAGGAATATCACATCTACTAAGAAACTAATTTCTCCAGGAAACACACACAAAGTTATAGGTACAAACTTGGAACATACCTGCCAGACAAAATTGGGATCAAAATTAAAACTTGGAGCTGCCTGCAAGAAGATAAATCACAAATAATTTTATTCACTTTCCTTCCTTTTATTTTCATTCAGATGACTGACTCAACATGCTGGCAATAGATGTGACGTCTGCAGAGAACTGTCCCCCACTTGATGCAGGCAGATGGCCTTCCCCAACACTTGTCCCATGGAGACATATTCTCACAACTCTAAAAGTCCAGTGGGCTACTTAGAGACCTTCTGGAATTACTGAATTGCAATTCTAAATGGTGCTTGCAGTTAAGATTGTACAGACTTTCATGTCAATCCCTTTCCTGAGTTGGTGCAAAGTGGATGTGGGGGTGATCGGGGGTCTGAAGTTTACTCTCCTCTTCTCTATGAAGAAAGTATGGGTAACTTCTGTGCCATAACTCATGTCATCTTCGTGAAACTATAGAGTAAATTCACTCTAAGAAAGCTCTTTTTAACTTTAAATTTTATCAAGGCATTAGACGACATTAATGTTTACCCAAAGCTAGAACACAAAAGCATCTCAAGTTCTACTCATCAGGCTTTAAGGGTCAGTTCTAATTAGTGGTCAACTCTAAAGCTTGTACAATATGGGTTTCCAACATTCCCTCCAATTTCACAGGGGTGTAATGTACAAACTTGGATGAGATCACAGTGTCCATCATGAGCTACACACATGGCCAAGGAGATGACCCTCCACAGCTGCCTTCATAATTCAATTTAGGTATGCTAGCTATAGATGCTAATGGGCCCCAGATTTCTCTGCTGACAAGACAGAAGGCAGTGATTCTGTAAATTAACAACTATCCAAAAAGACAACAGAAAATTTCCAGGTCTAGTTCCTTGACAAATACATTGATCTTCATTTGTCCTAAAAATACATTTTTATACTACAATTCAGTACCACTGGCATCCACAAAAGAAAAGGAAGTCCAGGTTCAATTTACTGATATAAATTTTCCCTAAAAATCAGTTTTTATGCCTTACCATGTACATAGCCTAAATGAATGTTATTATTTATAATTTTTTGCTTTGTAATAAAACATGCAGAAACAGAAAACTAGAAACAAACAGATTTCTACTTTAAAAAGTGACGAAAGAACTACCAGTTATCTTTGTACAAAGGAAAATATCCATCACATTAGGAGAGATGTCTCTCCTGGTTTTCCTGGTTTCTTCAAAGGTTTTGGAAGCTCAGTCTTTCTTTTGTATATTTTAAATTATAATTTGGAAATTTAATAAACATAATCCTCTTCTCCATTACTATTTGTGCTAGGAACTAGGAAGGTGGGTGGGGAGGCAGGTGTATGAGGGATTAAGCTACTCTTTTAAAAAAAAAAATTAGTCTTTTATCCTTTCATCTTTTCCTTTTTCCTCCCCCCCTTTTTAAAAAAAGCCTAAACCAAGTTAAAGTTTGATCACCATATGAAGTGAGAATAAAATTTCAACTATGAACCACTACTCCCCAAGTGTGAAATATTAAATTTATTTTTAAAATAAGTTAAAGTTACATAAATTCAAAACAATTAATGAACCAGGATTAACCATTAGTTTCTAATCCTATTGGCATTTGGTTCCATCAATGACAGTTTTCAAAGCAATGTGCTATAAATACTTTCTGAGTGCCTTGAATCATGCAACCTCACTTAAGAGACACAGAGTTTAAAAGCAAATGTTCTATTATTTCCACCAAAGTCCACTTGGATAAAGACATTGTCACTGAGTAGGAAAAAAAAATCCCAAGTCAGAATCGTACATGCCAAGAATTCAACAGCTATTAGTTTCTTTTTCCCCAGGACTTGGGAATTTCTTGGCAAACAATTCAAAATCATGTGCTGCTAGAGAGACAGAAAAAAATCATTATCCTATCAACGAGCTTCAGAATTCTCTTATAGACCCATGGTGACCAGCAAACTCTCTGAGTTATTAAACTCACATGTAGAATTTTCAGTTTGCAAACATCTTTATTATGAATTTTTTTTCTTAGTGGAACAATTTAACTCAAAAATTATTCTTGAGATAAGTACTTTAGTATTTGCTTCTTTCTGGCAAAAAAACTGAAAGTACAAAGACTTCGATATCTAGATACTGCCAAAGCAACTGAGTTTCCTTTATGTCTGTTTCTTAATCATAGATCATGGCGTGGCCATCCTCATTTATTTCATTATTCCTTACATGCCCTTAATCCACCCAGAAGGATTTCTATATTCCTTTACATAGTATATCTCTATGCCTCCACAGCTAATAAGACTACTTTGTGAGTATTTAGAAAAGTATTATTACTTCCACACTTGGTTAAGAGAAAATACTGGGGTCACAAGAAAGAATTACTTTCTGAAAAATAATTTTTTTTAAAAATTTGCTGATAGCATAATGTTAATTACTTACTGATACTACTGCATGTAAAATAACTTCCTTTTGCCAGATCCTAGTTTTTCAAAGGCGTCTCTTTATTGTAATATGAAGGGGTGGAGGATGGATTTATTCTAGCTTTAGAAATTCACTTTTTAAAACACACACAAAATTTCCCTTAGGGTTAAAAGCATTGCCATGCTCTGGAAATGAAACCAGCTCCTTTCAGCTAATGGATACTTGAGATCTTTACTCTTTTGCCCAGAAAAGGCATCCTAATTAAAGGGCCAATAAATTAAATATGCCCAGGAAGGCAAAAAGACCCAGAAGCAAAGCACTCGGCAGGGTGCCTAGTGAAAAACACAAGGTTCATTTCGCATGTTTATGTTAGGCACAGCCAGGTCAGAACAAACTCCCCAGACACAGATGTTTCTGACAAAAGTATTCAGCTCCTACCTTCATTTCAATGACAGTCTGAAGAGCCTTCGTCTTGGCTGGCTCCGGCTGAAGTTGGCTTCTCCGGTGCAATTCCTGGGGAGGAACACGATAAAAATAAGTCTGACGGTTCATCCTTCCGTTACAACATGACCTTTACACAGGTACCACACAGCCCAGGGGGTGCAGGTTCCCTGTGCTCAGATATAAACAAGCCACAGGTGCCTCTTCCCCCACACTCTTTAGCATCCCTCCTGCCTGGAGCCTGCCTGCGTTCCTGTGAAAAGCTCCTGGCACATGCGCTATTTCTGAAACTTCCATCAATAATTAATGTCAACTGTGACAAAGCCAGCAAGTAATCATAGTCCAAATACTATTCAACACTGGGGCTGATGCCCAGCCATCAAATCAGAATTTACTAAATTATATTACTCTGTGCTCCCTGTACAAACACAGCAAGGAAACAGAGGACAGAAAATGACTAACGTCGTTGCAAATCAGCTGCACGCATAGCATTTTGCTACTGAGGTAGGTTTGAAATGAGCAATTTAAAATCTTCTTGGTATAACTGTGTCACTTTCTGGAGTGATCTGATGAAACCTTGTGAATCTCTTGCTTCCAAATTTACAGTTTCAGTCCTTATTCAAAAGCACATCTGTGGTTGATATATTTATACATCATGATGATAAGAAATTAAAATAGGAACTAATATCAACAACATTAGAGAAAAAAAATGGTTAGAGCCAGATTTGGACCCAAGAACTCCTGAAATAATGATGAATATTTCTCTCGGTAAAAAGCAAACAATGTAATTAGAAATTTAAGCTTGAAGGCTCATTTCCTACATGTTTCCCCTAAAAAGAATGGTTCTGTCAAGACTTTTAAAAGTTGTCTTCGCAGAAGAGAAGAGATAAAAGATAAGGTAGTTTGTTCAGTTCATGCTTTGATTTTCTTAATAATTTTACTAATAGTTTGGTGTGAGTAGACAATGGCACGAGTGAACAAAATTACTCACACGTGTCCTTGCTGCTTATATGGGTCACCTATGGAATATCGATACTTATTTCTGCTTCCAGAAAAATCAATTTAGACTCGATACAGGATATTTCTTTTAGACCCTTTGGACCACAAACATTTAAATTTAAAAAAAGAAAGAGGTGGGTGGCGCCTGTGGCTCAAAGGAGTAGGGCACTGGCCCATATGCTGGAGGTGGTGGGTTCAAACCCAGCCCCAGCCAAAAACTGCAGGGGAAAAAAAAAAAGGAAAGAAAGAAAGAGGTTAAGAAAGAGGAACCAATGTAATTTCTACCTTTTTCCAAGTAAGAGCATTTAAAATTAACTCTACTCCACCACTACCATCTACTATCACTTCCATTCCATAAAGATATGACATATTAATGTAAAAATTATTATAAGAATCAAATCCCACAATTAAAGATAGTCCTATCCAGGAAAGGATAAGCAGGCAATCTTTTGCCCTCATTCCATTATGCTGTTCTTACCTACCAGAGGCCCAAGAAATCTTGGCTATTGACCATGATGCACATGCTCTGTTACCAGCCCTGGGGAATCACTCTTACAGCTCAGGACAGGGGGTCTGAGAACAATGTTTTAGTCTCAAAGTCATCACTGGTATGAATTAGCAGTCTTTTGAGATCAACCTCCAGTTCGAGAACTACACCTTCTAATTATTCAAAATGCCTTCACAATAGTTAGGACATTCTCCCCCTTAACATATCCCTGGAAGGGATGGAGTCAAGTATTACTGAAACTATTTTCTAAGTAGAGAAGCAGAAAGAGACCCTCTGTCCTTTTGGAGGCCCCAGACTGCAATGATCTGGCGACACTGCTATTTTGGACTCCCTAAAGATAGCAGAGGTTTTCTGAAGAAGTAACCTTCCAAGCAGCTGTCCTTCATATCTATGATGTCTCCAGCAATACCAAATGAAGAAGGTGGCTTACATGGTGAGTCCAATGGGCTCCTGGACATTTAACAGCCAGCATCCACCATGGCCAGGTTCAGCCTACTAAAGTGGCATCATTGAATGCAGACTTGGGAAGACAGGCACAATAGTATCTCCACTGTAGAGTATTTTCCAATATCTGTACACAATATACGTAGTAACTTCAAGATCCTAGGTCAATGATTTTCAACCAGTGTGTTGTAAGAGTATCTTAAATGTACTTTGAAAATTTTTAACAATCATTATTTAAATTATTTTTGAAAAAAGTTAAAGGATAGTTAGTATATTCTTCTCTTTGTTCTTTTTTGAATCAACATAATAGAAGTATGCTGTGGAAGTTTAACTATAGGTTCAAGTGTGCAGTGAGATAAAAATGGTTGAAAAACACTGTCCTAGGTGATAGTAAAATGTGGTAAAAATTATGAAATTCTGAGTTTTTAATATAATTTATTTCATGTGAATTTGAATATTTAATTTATAATAGTTGTTAGCAGTTTCCAAGATTTGGCTTTCATGAATTAGTACAATCCACTTCCAGCTCACCATTGGGTGGATCCCATTAGGACTTCAATCTCCTTTAAAAAAGAAAGCTTTTCAGCTGGAGACACCATCTTCCAGTAATTCACCAAAATGACAACACAAAGGGAAAGAGAAGAGGCCCCCAATATATGTTCTCTAGGCCTTTTAGAAAACATGGAGTTGTTCCCTTGGCCACATATATGTGAATCTACAAGAAAGGTGATATTGTAGACATCAAGGGAATGGATATTGTTCAAAAAGGCATGCCACACAAATGCTACCATGGCAAACCTGGAAGAGTCTACAATGTTACCCAGCATGCTGTTGGCATCGTTGTAAATAAACAAGTTAAGGGCAAGATTCTTGCCAAGAGGATTAATGTTCATATTGAGCATATTAAGCCCTCTAAGAGCCGAGATACCTTCCTGAAATGTGTGAAGGAAAATGATCAGAAAAAGAAGGAAAACAAAGAGAAAGGTACCTGGGTTCAACTGAAGCGCCAGCCTGCTCCACCCAGAGAAGCCCACTTTGTGAGAATCAACGGAAAGGAGCCTGAGCTCCTGAAAGCCATTCCCTATGAATTCATGGCATAATAAGCATATAACATAGCACACAGGAGTACCAGTGGACCCATGATTTTAGGTCAAGAACCTATTTATTCCTCATGAGCTCATGGCATAGTAGGTGTACAGCATAGCACACAGGATAACCAACAGACCCCATGTAACAGTGATACAAGGTGCTGGAACCTATTTCCCAGGAATTCAAAACTCAATCAACGCTTTGTCACATTCAATGGCAAGGTGCCTCCCTGAGCTACTGGAATTCTTCCCTATGAGTTCATGGCATGGTAGATAAAAATAATAGCCTACTGCTATTATTATAAGAATGTTTCTTGTTCATTCACTAAAAGTGTGATGTTTTTCCCCCAAAGAAGCATTAAAGCAAATTTTAATGTGTCTTTAAAAAAAAAACCTATTTCCCATGAATTAAAAAGTCAATCAACGCTTTGTCATATTCAATGGCAAAGTGCCTCCCTGAGCTACTGGAACCTCTTCCCTATGAGTTCATGGCATGGTAGAGAAAAATAATAGCCTACTGCTATTATTTTAAGAATGTTTCTTGTTCATTCACTAAAAGTGTGATGTTTTTCCCCCAAAGAAGCATTAAAGCAAATTTTAATGTGTCTTAAA
>CAUYON010068207.1:0-24518 GCA_963573935.1 Arctocebus calabarensis | reverse complement strand
GCTAAGGAAAGAGTTTAGGGTTCAAGTTCCACCAAGTTCGAGGGGTTTTTTTCTTTAATTTTTTTTTTTTTTTTTGAGACAGAGCCCACTGTCACCCTGGATAGAGTGCTGTGGCATCACAGCTCACAGCAACCTCCAATTTCTGGGCTCAAGCGAGTCTCTTGCCTCTGCCTCCCAAGTAGCTGGGACTACAGGTGCCCGCCACAACGCCCGGCCATTTTTTGGTTGCAGCCGTCATTGTTGTTTGGCGGGCCCGGGCTGGATTCGAACCCACCAGCTCAGATGTACGTGGCTGGCGCCTTAGCCTATTGAGCCACAGGCGCCGAGCCGGTTTTGTAATTATGTAAGGCTTTCTTTTGAAACCTCAGAAGAGAATCACTTTATGATTAAATCCAAGGTTAAGAGCCACACTCTAAAACTAAAAGGAAAACCAACACAGCCCCACCCTAGCAAAACCTAAAACCAAGCCAGCACAGGACCAAGGTGATCTGCCAGTAACTCAAATGCCTGTCAGAATAAAACTCAACATTTTTTATAGGAAGATAAAAAAAAAAATCCATATTCCCTATAACTTAACGTACTCAACATCCAGCATGCAATAAAAAAGCCCAGACTGCTTATGGCATTATTTATAATGTCTAGCATATAATAAAAGTTACCAGACGTGTAGGCAGCAGGAAGAAGTAACTGATAAAAGAAAAATTAGTCAATAGCCACAGATTCACAGACAGCTCAGGTGTTGCAAAAAAAAAAAAAAAGAGAGAGAGAATTGCAATCAAGCGATGGGATAGTGACAGGGGTCACTTTAGGTTTGGAGGCCTGGGAGGGCCAAAGACCTCTCTAAAGGCATGACTTTTTTTGTGTTTTGGGTTTTTTTGAAATGTGAAATGCCACATACAGGTAAAAAAATGCAAAGAGCCAGAACTGTTCAAGGAAGAACCATGGAGGTCAATAGGGCTTGAGTAAGGAGAGAAATAGGATCTAAAATCAGATTGGGAGGCAGAACCAGATCATGTTAAATCGGCAGCTCATAGTAAAGAGTTTGAATTTTAGGCTCACCCCTGTAATCCTAGCACTCTGGGAGGGGCAGAAAGGTATCTTGAGTTCAGGAGTACAATACCAGCCTGAGCAAGACAAGACCTCATCTTCACTAAAAGTAAAAAAAATAGTTAACTGAGTATTGTGGTGGGCACCTATAGTCCCAGCTAGCAGGGAGGCTGAAGCAGGAGGATCACTTGAGCCCCAGAGTTCGAGGTAGCTCTGAGCTAAACTAATGCCTTGGCACTCTGTCCTGGGAAAACAGAGTCTGGTCTCAAATAAAAAAAAAAAAGAGGGTTTGAATTGTATTTGAAAATTGACGAATCACCTTTGAAGGAATTTTAGCAGGAGGGACACTTACCTGACTTCAGTTGTTTTCTTTCTTATACCATGAATGAAGCTGTCATTTCCAATATTTAAGAGACAATTGTCATTTTCTTTTTTTTGGCTCTCTAGGCATATCTTTTACTCATTTTCTACTAGCATTCATATTTTCCTTATTATATATTGTGTGTTTGGTAGAAGCTCTTGTTAAATTAAAAAAATTTACATATTTCAATTAATTAATTTTATTTATTTATTTTTATTGTTTGGGATTCATTGAGGGAATAAAGAATTAGGTTATACTGATTGCATTTTTTAGATAAAGTCCCTCTTATAGTTGTGTCCCACCGCCAAGAGGTGTGCCATACACTGTGACCCCCCCCATTCCCCTCCCTCCTCTCCTCTCTCCACTTGCTCATTCCCCTACACACCCCTTGTATTAGCTCATCTACTGCCTTCATATTAGAATTGAGTACATTTGGATTCTTGCTTCTCCTTTCTTATGATGCTTTACTAAGAAGAATGTGTTCCACCTCCATCCAGGTTAATACAAAAGATAGAACGTTTCCATCTTTTTTAGTGGCTGAATAGTACTCTATGATATACATATACCATAATCCATTCCTTGGTTGGTGGACATTTAGGTTGTTTCCACATTTTGGTGATTGTAAATTGAGCTGTGATAAGAAGTCTAATGCAAATCTTAATTATGCCTGCTGGGATCAGAACTCCACTCTTGGAACAGGCTGAGGAACTATGGCATCCCATGGGAAGTAGAGTCAGGGGGCATTGTGAGACTTGCCCCTGAAGGATTCTTGTGAGCTTTAAGATCCTATCACGGCAGGATCTGAATGCTGAGGAAACAATCAGGCAATCACCAAAGCAACTAAGTTAGGAATAAGGACCATAAAGGTTGCTAACTGTGCTCTCTATCTCCTAAAAAAAAAGCCACACTGCCACCTGGTACCCTGGTAATATATTGCAATATATTGTCATTAAGAGCAAGGACTTCTGTTTTAATATTTTTTAGAAATAAGGCCTTGCTTATTCTGTTCCCTAGACTGAGATGCAGTGGCACAATCATAGTTCACTGTAACTTCAAATTCCTGGGCTCAAGTGATCCTTCCACCTCAGCCTTCCAAGTAGCTGGGGACCTCAGGTACATGCCAACATGCCCAGCTAATTTTAAAAAATTCTTTTTTTTTAGAGATGGGTTCTCCATATGTTGCCCAGGCTGACCTCAAGGCCTCCAACCTGCCTCGGACTCCACCTGCCTCAGACTCCCAAAGTGCTGGGATTACAAGCATGAGCCTCCACATCTGGCTCCTGTCATTTATTTTGACTTTTCTATGGCATTTATGTTGCCATGAAAAAATTATTCTTTAAAAAAATTTCCTTTATCTGTTTTCTTTGTGATTTTCAACACCCAATAACATTAATTTTTTTTTTTCTGGAATGGTTTTAAATCTTTAAAAGATCATTTTGGCTGTCCATGGAGAATGGACTGTAGAGGGATGATAGAGTTAGCATGGGAGAAGAGAAAAAATTGGGGATTTGAACTCAGGAAATGGCCAAATTTCAGCTTCCTACCTTATCAGTTGTATGACTCTGGTCATCAGATTGCTTCACCGCTCTTAGTTAATTTTTTAAACTGTAGCATAGAACAATAATAATAACACTGAACATTTATAGTGCTCTTAGTATGTTCCAGATTCTCTTCCAAACACTTCACATGTATTATTTCATTTAATCTTTGCTGTAGTGGTAGGGTGAGAAAAGAGAGTCATGGAGAGGTGAAGCTTCTTGCCCAAGTCACACATTTTCAGTGGCAGAGTTAGAATTTCAACACTGTCAGTCTAATTCCTGCTTTCAAGGCATGCACTTGATCCCAAGGAGCTAGTGGGTATAAACATTCTTTGGCGACTGGGATGTTCTCGTGTGTGTGTGTGTGTGTGTGTGTGTTGTGTACTGACATGGCAGCTGGGGAACAAGTGGAAGGTGGTGAAAGGTGGATGTTGGAGAGACTTGGGTTTGCTTCCTGGCTGTGTGACACTGTGAATAGGTCAGTGCTTATTTCTAAGCCTCAGTCTGTCTTTTTGTTCTGTTTTGTTTTTCTCTTTTTCTGTCTTTCTTTTCCCTCCCTCTTCCACTCCTCCCTTCCTTCCTTTAGTCTTCTTCATTACTGAGACATAATTCACATACCACAAAATTGACTCATTTAAAATAAATAATTAGGCCAGGTAGCCTGGCATTGTGGTGTGCACCTGTGATCCCAGCTACTCCGGAGGCTGAGGCAAGAGAATTGCCTAAGCCCAGGAGTTGGAGGTTGCTGTGAGCTATGATGCTATGGCACTCTACCGAGGACGACAAACTGAGACTCTGTCTCTACCAAAAAATAAAAAAATAATTAGGCCAGGTGCAGTGGCTCACGCCTGTAATCCTAGCACTCTGGGAAGCCAAGGTGGGTGGATCCCTTGAGCTCAGGAGTTCGAGACCAGCTTGAGCAAGTGCGAGGCTCTGCATCTACTAAAAATAGAAAAAATAGTGGGCATTGTGGTGGGCACCTGTAGTCCCAGTTACTTGAGAGGCTGAGGTAAGAGGATTGCTCAAGCCCAAGAATTTGAGGTTGCTGTGAGCTATGGCACTCTACCAAGGCCACCTTTTGAGCCTCTGCCTCAAAAATTAATTAATTAATTAATTAAAAAATAAACAGTTGACTGGATTTTAGTGTATCCACAGAGTTGTGCCACAGTCATCAATGTACTTTTTTTTAAATTGCTGGTTAATAGGAGGGTACAAACTACTAGGTTATAAAATTTGTGTTTGTTAGGTAGAGTCCCTCTTGTAGTTGTGCCCCACGCCCAAAAGGTGTGCCATGTACCCCTACATTGTGCCCATTAAGTGGCAACACAACAATCCCCTCCCCTCTTCTCTTTTCCTGCCTCCGTTGTTCCCCCACTCCCCCAACTTGAATTGAACGTAGTCTTATGTGGGTGTATATTAGGTCATCTATTGGCTTCATATTAGAATGAGTACATTGGATATTTGGTTTTCCATTATTGTGATACTTTACTAAGGAGAATGTGTTTCACCCCCATCCAGGTTAATATAGAAGATGTAAAGTTTCCATCTTTTGATGGCTGAATAGTATTCCATGGTATACATATACCACAGTTTGTTGATCTGTTCCTAGGGTGATTTAGGTTGCTTCCACATCTTGGCGATTATAAATTGAACTGCAGTAAACCATCTAGTGCAAATGTCTTTATGACAGAATGATTTTTTTTTTCTTCTGGGTAGATGCCTAGTAGTGGGATCAAATGGGAAGTCGTATTTGAGTTCTTTTGAAGACTCTCCATACTTCTTTCCTAATGGGCTGTATTAGTTTAAAACAGTATAAAAGTGTTCCCTTTCTCCACATTAGTGCCAGCACCTGCAACTTTGGGACGTTTTTGATGTGGGCTATTCTCACTGGGATTAGGTGATATCTCAGAGTGGTTTTGATTTGCCTTTCTCTGATGATTAGTGACAAAGCATTTTTTCATATGTTTGTTAGCTATTCATCTGTCTTCTTGCCCAGTGATAGATGGGATTGTTAGCTCTTTTTTTTGTTGTTGATTAATTTGAGTTCTCCATAGATCCTAGTGATCAAGCCTTCGTCAGATTCATAACATGCAAATATCTTTTCCCATTTGGAAGGTTGTCTATTTGCTTTAATTGTTGTGCCCTTAGCTGTGCTCGGTCTACTTTTAGAACACTTTCATCACCCAAAAAAGCACCATTCTCTTTAGCAGTCGCTGCCCATTCCTGTCACCCCAACTCCAGCCCTGGGCAACTGCTCATTCTTCTTTTTTTATACTTTTATATATATATATATATATTTTTTTTTTTTTTTGAGACAGAGTCTCACTATGTTGCCCTCTGTAGAGTGCGGTGACATCACAGCTCACAGCAACCTCAAACTTTTGGGCTTAAGCGATTCTATTGCCTCAGCCTCCCAAATAGCTGGGGCTACAGGTGCCCGCCACAACTCCTGGCTTTTTTGGTTGTAGTTCTCATTGTTGTTTGGCAGGCTCTGGCTGGGCTCAAACCCGCCATCTCCCATGTGTGTGGCTGGCACCCAAGCCACTTGAGCTACAGGCACCGAGACTGCTCATTTTTCTGTTTCTACACATTAAAGCCTCTTTTCTTACTCTGTAAAGTTGGTGTGCTAGGGGCTGTGGGGGGCATTTGTCCAATGTCTACCACAGAGGGTGTCTGTTCAGCAAGATTGGTGAAATGAGGAAAGACTGAGGAAGCTAAAGAGTTAAATAGCTCCATCCAAAAAAATAGAGACTGAGAGAGAGTGTGAGAGTGATTTGGGAAGATTCTAGAATGTGGAAAGGATGGAAGTAGCAGAGCTGAGGGGCAGGGGTAAGACAAGACAAAATGTCTCCAGGCCAGAGAAGAACTTTGGGCAGAAGACCATGCTGTGTAACAGAGGTAGACATTGAGGTTGCAGTGAGTCTGTCATGTGGTGTAAAGGCCTCCACCGCACCTCATAAAATCTTCAGAAAAGTATACAGTACTCGCCTGCCAGGTGGAATTAGATTTGTTTGGGGGATGGGACAGAGGACTGAGTCCTGCCTCCAGGTGGGCCTGGGGCTAGAACAGAGGCACTTCCGTGCCCCTCATTCCCACTCAGTGAGGACTGTGTGATTTAACACAGGAGAAAGGCTCACGACTCAGTGTGAGCACTTGGTCAGTGTCTAAGGCACGTCAGTCATCCAGCGCCAGCCAGGAAAGCCCCTGTGATGGCTTCATGTCCTTCCTTCCCTTCCAGAACCCAACGTCTTTCTCATCTTCAGTCAAGGACTGCAGGGCTGTTTGGAGGCTCAGGGTGGGCAGGTCAGAGTCACCCCCGCCTGCAATGCCAGTGTCCTTGCCCAGCGCTGGAAGTGGGTCTCCCGAAACCGGCTCTTCAACCTGGGCAGCATGCAGTGCCTGGGCACAGGCTGGCCAGGCACCAACACCACGGCCTCCCTGGGCATGTACGAGTGTGACCGGGAGGCACTGAATCTTCGCTGGCACTGTCGCACACTGGGTGACCAGTTATCCCTGCTCCTGGGGGGCCATACCAGCAACATGTCCAAGCCTGGCACTCTTGAGCGGGGTGACCAGACCCGTGGTGGCCAGTGGCGCATTTATGGCAGTGAGGAGGATCTCTGTGCCCGGCCCTACTATGGTGAGTGGCTGCTTGCAGTCAAGGGGATGGGGTCCCTTGTGTCCTGGGGACTGGAGCCATGAAGGACAGACTCCAGAGTGACAAGGCCTTTGGCCTCTGTGGCCCCTTGTAGTCACATCTTTAATTATAGCAAGAAGGATTTTTCAATAATTTAGAAATTTTACTTCAAAGTATTTAATTTACTTTAAAATTTTCAAAACTAATACACACTTGTACGGACTTCAAATAATACAAAAGTCTATAACCTAACATGAAACGAAAAAAGCCCACTAACCAGGGGAGACCCCGTGGCACCTCCCCACCCCCACCAGTGTCTTAGTTTCAGTTTTGCTGATGGTGAATGGGGACTGGAGTCTTCCAGGGAGGGGCCTCTTATAGTGGACAGCTCCAACCTGGGGGGTCCTTCCTGGAAGGAAGCGTGGAGCCTCTGGGCGGGGGAGCTGAGCAGGGATTCAGTCAGGCTCAGCCCTCTGAGGGTGACTGGGAGTCCCCTCAACCAGTTGGGCAGGCTGTGGGGTGGTAGCCGGGAGCCCCTGCTCAGTCAGCCCTGTGAGAAGAGCAGGGACGTCCCAGGCTCCTGGGCTGGCCCAACAGCAGAGGAGCCCCAAAGCCTCTGTCTGGCGTGGATGCCTTCTCCCATGTTCTGATGACCCCTGCCCACCCCAGCACCCTGGGCGATACAGGGGATTTCCCCCAGGATTGAGGGGGCTGGTGGCAGCCTCTGGGCGCCAGATGCCAAGGACCTGACCCCCATTCCTGCAGAGGTGTACACCATCCAGGGGAATTCCCACGGGAAGCCGTGCACCATCCCTTTCAAATATGACAACCAGTGGTTCCACGGCTGCACCAGCACGGGCCGCGAGGACGGCCACCTGTGGTGTGCCACCACTCAGGACTACGGCAAAGACGAGCGCTGGGGCTTCTGCCCCATCAAGAGTGAGAGCAGCGGCGGTGGGGGTACTCCTTCAGGGAGGCTGGGCTGTGGGTCCCTCTCCTGCCTGGACAGCCAGTGGGGTGTGTGTGTGTTTGTGTCCCTGTATTCCCGAGGGACCCCTATGAGCCTCTGAAAGAGTGGGCTGGGGAGGGACCATTGTCGGGCTGTCTCGGTGGCAGGTAATGACTGCGAGACCTTCTGGGACAAAGACCAGCTGACTGACAGCTGCTACCAGTTTAACTTCCAGTCCACGCTGTCATGGAGAGAGGCCTGGGCCAGCTGCGAGCAGCAGGGGGCGGATCTGCTGAGCATCACGGAGATCCACGAGCAGACCTACATCAACGGTGGGCTGGTGGGCGGGCTGCAGGGAGGGTCCCCAAGGCTCAGACCTGCTCCCGCAAGTGGAGAGCCCTGGGGCGGGGCGGGCGTGGGGTGGGACTTGTGCTGTTGCTGAGGCTGGGCTGCGGAGAGAGCGGAGGGCAGCACCGGGGCCTGCCCCGCTCAGCGCCCCGCCCGCTTCAGGGCTCCTCACCGGGTACAGCTCCACCCTGTGGATTGGCCTTAATGACTTGGACACCAGTGGAGGTTGGCAGTGGTCAGACAACTCGCCCCTCAAGTACCTCAACTGGGAGAGTGGTGAGGCTCCAGGCTGGGTGCAGGGTGGTGGAGGGACCCCGCTGGCCCCCTTTTTCTCCCTTCCTCGTGTCCTATTCTGGGCAGGCGAGGGGATGTGGGAAGCACATATTTTCACCCCCTCCTGGCCTGGACCTCCCTCGCCCACGCAGTACAGCTCTGCCCCTGGCCAGTGGACTGGATTCCAGCCTCCACTCGCCCCTGCAGCCACCAGGTGGGCAGCGGGCAGCCTGGCCAGGGAGGCGGGGGTTGGCGGCTGGGCAGATGGTTCAGGACCATGTGGGCCCAGGTTAGACTGTGGTGAGGACCCTGTGGTGGAGCCGCCCGAGGGCTGGGTTTCTGCACCTGGCTCAGGCTTCCCAGGGAGGTTCTGAGGAGGGCTCCAGGGGCCACGAGGTGAGCTTCTCTCCTGGGGTGCTGGCGCCCTGCCCTGCCCACAGATCAGCCTGACAACCCCAGTGAGGAGAACTGTGGAGTGATCCGCACCGAGTCCTCTGGCGGTTGGCAGAACCGTGACTGCAGCATTGCGTTGCCCTACGTGTGCAAGAAGAAGCCCAATGCCACTGCCGAGCCGGCCCCTCCAGGTGAGCTGCAGGCCGGGCCGCAGGGTGGGGGTGGGGCCCGTGAGGGTCACAGCCACTTGCCCATCCTTGTGCTACCTCCAAGCACAAAGTGACCATGACCCTTCTCTTCTTGTTTGTTTAGCTAAAGTCTGAACAAATTGGAATGTGCCATTAATTTATCTGAGAAACATTTGTTGAGATCTGTGTTAAAATGCTGACAATACTCACTGTGCCCTCATGGAGACCACAGTCTGTTGGAGGTGACAGACATCTCAATAGAATATCCTGAGATACAAGTAGAATATCCTGAGTCATGAACTATTACAGAAATGTGATAATAAGTGTTAGAGGGGCCTATTCAGTTGAGTCTAAGTTTAAAAGGAAAAAAGAGGGGCTGGGCGTGGCGGATCACCCCTGTAATCCTAGCACTCAGGGAGGCTGAGGCAAGTGGATTACCTGAGCTCATAGGTTCAAGACCAGCCTGAGTCAGAGTGAGACCCATCTCTAAAAATAGCCAGGCGTTGTGGTGGGTGCCTGTAGTGGGAGGCTGAGGCAAGAGAATTGCTTGAGCCCAAGAGTTTGAGGTTGCTGTGAGCTATGACGCTACAGCACTCTACCAAGGGGGATAAAGTAAGATTCTGTCTCATAAAAGAAAAAAAAAGAAGAAGGCATAAATAGCTGTGAGGGAAGGGCATTCCTGGCAGAGGGAACAGCGTGGGCAAAGTCATGGGGGCCTGGAAGTACACAGCAGCTTTAAAGGAAGGTGAGTACTGCAGTTTGTTTGGAGTATAGACTCTGAGTACTTAAAGTGTGGTTCAACCCCCAGCAGCACAGCATCCTCTGGGAGGTTCTGATAAATGCACTGTCAGGCCCCACCCCAGGATCAGAACTTGTGTTTATCCACAGGTGCAATTTCACGTGAAGGTACAGTCTGGAAGCTCTAGCTTAGAGGGTGTGGTGAAGACAGAGTTGTTCAGAAAGGCAGGTTGCAGCCAGTCCCTGAAAGGTCTTGGCTGCTGCGCAAAGTTTGGGTGGGGCAGCTGGGCTGTGGGGAGCCTTTGCAGGTGTTTAAGCCAGGGAGTGTCTTGCTCACATTTGTGATTCATAGAGATAGCTCTAGGGGCTTCATGAAGGAGTTGGGGCAATGGGCAGGCCTGTGCTTTGGGGACTCTGCCCCTTACAGCTGTGTGGCCCTGGGCAAGCAGCTTAGTCTCTGAGGTGCAGTTTTCTCCTGAAGGGTGGTTGTAAGGCTGGAGACCTGGCCTGGCACAGGGGTGTGCCCTTAGGTGAGTGTTTATCAGCAGAAGTTGGAGGGGCTACTGCAGTAGTTCAGGAAGCCATGGGATGGTGACAAAGGGAAACATGGCCAAGCCAGGAAGAAATCTACAAACCCAGGAACAGGGAAGAGCGTATAGGGTAAACTTCTGCTCCTGACCATTAAAGTCTTGCCAGAGATTGATTGATTCAGGACTGTTTGCCACTGCTTTCTCTCCCCACTCCCTTAGGGAGCAGAGGCTTGAAACACCAGCAGCACCACCTAGGGCACCCCCACTCACCTACTGGAGGGTGCACAGGTGGGGGGCACCAAGCCAGCCTTCCCAGAAGCAGCTTTCTGAAGGAAGGGCGACCACCGGAGGACAGAGTGTGGGCATGCCTAGCCCACTTGTGGTTCCCCTAAGTCCCCCATTCCATGGATCTTCTCCATGTAACCCCTGTGGGGATTCCTGCTTTCCCACCCACCCACCCCCAACCCACTCCTGCGCCGACCTGCAGAGATGTCTATGACTCAATTTCCTCTCCTCACCCCAGCCTGCATCTTTCTGCATGAAGCATATTCTAGGCAGTTAGTTCAGGCGGTTGTCCTTTCTGGGTTTCATCACTCACGGTATATTATTTTGAAGGCAGACGCCATCGTGCCCTGAAGGCACCCACATTTCCTGAGCTCCTTTCCTGGTCCGAACTGTCATTAAAATCCACTTCTGTCTCCGGTGTTAGCCTTGAGCTTAGTTCATTGGCCAGAATGACATGATTGACAAGTCCTGGAGCCAAGGAGCGCTCCCTTTCAGACTCAGCCCTGCCCATTTTGCCAGGCGTCCAGGCCAAGGTATGGCTGGACCCTGGAGTGGCCTGCTGAGATGGAACGGATCCTAGAATCCCAGGCTGGGCCCTTGCTTTGAGTGGGCACATGCTTTCCTGCCCGACCAGGCAGAATCCTGCCCGAGCCTGACATTGTGGGTGGTTTGGTGAAGTCCTGTTTTCTCTTGCCAAGACCAAAGTGAAGGCTTGTTTGCGTCAGCTGCCCTTGACCCCAATCCCCAGAGGGTGAATCTGAAATGCTGAGAAGTAGGGACAAGGGGGGACCTGTGACTGGGCTGTTTCTCAGTTCAGGGGTTTGAGGAGAGGATCTGGGGGTGGGAAGGAGCAAGAGGAGGAAATGAGCCAATCTATAGTGACTTTGCGCACCCCTGATGTTCCTGGTCGCCCACCCATCACAGTCTCAGGATGCCTGGTGGACCTGAGTGGGCCACCTTAGTTGCTCAAGACCCCATTTCCCCATTACCTTCATTCAGGACTGTCCAGGCCAGCACACAGTGGACACTCAATAAATGTTATTTGAGAGAATAACAGCAGTTCTGTTTACTTGCCAAGATGGCCACAAGCTAAGTTTGGATCTCAGAGTAGGAAACCCCAGAGGAGGAAACTGAGGCTCAAGGGGCTGGTTTATCCTCACTCCCCACTCATCTTTTTCTGAGAGCTGTAGCCAGAGGGGCTGTCCCGTTCAGGTGGAATCTGCCACCGCCCCCTGGGTTTCTGCCCTGGGCCCTCAGCAGCTCTGAAAGGTTTTGTCTTTTCAGCATCTCCGAGATCTGTCCTAGTGGCTGATCTGGGACAGGTTTGGGGAGGGATAACGTGGAGTCCCTGTCTGTGTGGACACGCAGTGGCGTCTGGGTCTCTGAGCAGTGGCCTGGTGGGTCTCTCCAGACAGGTGGGCCAACGTGAAGGTGGAATGTGAGCCAAGCTGGCAGCCGTTTCAGGGCCACTGCTACCGCCTGCAGGCTGAGAAGCGCAGCTGGCAGGAGTCCAAGAAGGCGTGTCTGCGGGGCGGTGGCGACCTGCTCAGCATCCACAGCATGGCTGAGCTGGAATTCATTACCAAGCAGATCAAGCAAGGTGAGGAGGGGCCCACCCTGTCCTGCCCACAAGCCTGCCTCCTCTGCGGGTGGTGGAGAATGACCTCTTGGTGTCTTCTCTGCTCTCTCCTGCTGCATTGCCAGAGGTGGAGGAACTTTGGATCGGCCTCAATGACTTGAAACTGCAGATGAATTTCGAGTGGTCAGACGGGAGCCTTGTGAGCTTCACCCACTGGCACCCCTTTGAGCCCAACAACTTCCGGGATAGTCTGGAGGACTGTGTCACCATCTGGGGGCCGGTGAGACCCCCTCTCCCTGCTATAGGGTCACACAGAATATACCCCCATCCTTCTGGTGCTACCCCAGCTGAAGGACAACCTAACATTAGCTCTTGACTAGAATCACCCATGCCTCCCCGCTACCCTCTCAGCAGGCCTTTCCTTCCACAAGGAGAGATTGCGGGGGTCTGAATCCTCCCTCCACTCCCAACTAGCTGAGTCACCTTGGGCACTTTACTAGAAGGTCACGAGAGGATTAAAGGAGTTCATTCTAGTGAAGACTTCGGCATATTGCCTGGCGCATTCTTGGTCCCCTGCCAACTGCCTTTCCCTGCCAGCAGGTGGCATCAGAACCCACATTATGTGCAGATGCTCCCCGAGTGGGGCTGTTCTCTGCCAGCCTTCACTCTAAAACCCTACCCAACCCAAGAACCTGTCTTAAAACATGGGGTTATGACAGTTTGCTATGGTTTTGGCTTAGTCATGCTGTGCATAGGTAAAGTAATCGATACAGGGCTTCAAGCAGAGGTAAGAGATCCTTTAAAAAAGGTTAAAACCAAGGAACAGACTCCCCGTCCCAGGGACAGACAGACGGTCTGCTGTCAGATACCACAGACAGTACCAAGGATGACAATGGCAGGGCCATTTGCAGTAGGGGATACTATTTAAGAATTTTGAAGCATTTATTGAGTGTCTACTGTATGCCAAGACATTTTTCTGGGTGCGGGATACACAAACAAACATGCTGCCCCCAGGATGGAGTTTAAAGGCAGACAACTGCTAGCCAGGAGGGCTGAGATGATTAGCAGGATCTGAGGTCTGAATTCCTCTTCAGCTTCATCAGCTGAGATTTGGATCTGGGCACACCGGTGTCTGCTCACCCTGGCTCTGTGGGCGCTTGGAATCCTAGCTGTCTCTCCTGCCATAGGTTACTCTAAGAATCTTAGCCATTTGTTTTTGTTGTTTGTAAAACGAGCTATAAATAATTTAAAAGAACACCTTTTCCCATTTAGATGGTGCTTGTTATAGTTTTAAGCCATTGGCGTATCAACGATTTGTGCTCTCAGCCACCCTGTGGGTCTTACTGAACTAATCCTGCACTTCCCACTGTGCAGCCTGGGACTGAGGCGTCAGGTCTATGGCTCGGAATCACACAGCAAGTCAGAGGCAGGGCCAAGTCTGGAAACCAGGTTCCAGAGGACTTGGGAGATTTGGGGGGATTGGTGATAAGCCTCTTCCCTACCCTTCCCTTCCTGTCCCTAGGAAGGTCGCTGGAATGACAGTCCCTGTAACCAGTCCTTGCCATCCATCTGCAAGAAGGCAGGCCAGCTGAGCCAGGGGGCTGCTGAGGAGGATCATGGCTGCCGCAAGGTGAGGGTGTGTCTGGAGCTATCCTGAGCGGATGCAATCCTGCAGCCTCGTGTGGACTTGGCCCCCTGCACCTCCTCACAGCTGTCCATACTGCTTGGTTCCTAAAGAACTGATTTCGGTAGAGCAGGCTCCGTGGGGCTGTTGGGAGTAAGTCCTGAGCCCACTCTGTGGGGAGCCACCTCCCAGGGCAGCAAAGAACAAGGGGATCTGGCCCAGTCCATCTTCACTAATAATAGAAAAATCAGCCACCTGATGGGTGAGGTCTGGCCTCTACAGGCCCAGCCCTAATTCCTGTTTCGCCATCTGATCCGCTCTGCACTGCCCTGTCTGCCACACAGGAGTGAGGCCACTCAGGTGTGCCTTCTCCCTTCTGAGTTCCTAGCCCCCGTGGGCTTCCAGAAGGTGTTCAGGGAAGGAGGGGTTAAGGAGTGAAAGGTAAGCGAGTGGTGGGGGAGTGGAGGCTGAGGGCTGGGGCAGTGAGGATGATGGACCCACTTCCCTCTTCCGGCCCCCCAGCTGAGCAGGGTGTGAGAGGTGTGGAGGGGTGTGGGACAGGTGTTCAGAAAGGACACTTTGGTGCCTTTTGTCACCATCTCTAGTCCCTTGCTGTCACGATGGTTCCTCGCTCTGTTTACCATTGGATTAAGCTCCCACCCCATCTGTATCCCAAGCCCACCCACAGAGGAGGAGTGCATGATCCAGTGGGGGAGGAGGGAGAGCGGCCCCGAGCCCAGCCGCAAGTCTGGGGACCAACGTGGTCAGGCCTGACCCAGGGTGCTGTCCTGCTTGGGTGAGGTGGAGGAAGGGAGATGAAGAGGAAGCCCAACTGCCCTGGCACCAGAGCCAGCCTGAAATGTGTGTAGGGCATTGAGTGGCCATGGTTAACATCCTGAGATCACCAGGGATTTAGTGGTGATCTGGCTCTGCTGGGCAGATGCCTCCTGCCACGTCACTTCTCTCCTGCCCTGCTCCCGCCAGCCACCCATAGTGACACTGTGCCTGCCACTATCTCTTCTGAAGTCCTCCTCTTATCCCAGGCCAGGAATATCCTCTGAGATTTGAGCTTTTCCAGGCCCCCAAGGAGTACCCAGCCCCCTCTGCATCCTGGCAACCATCCCCAGCTTTTCAGCTCTGCTTTCCCAGCCAGCTGGCAATCTCCCCACTGTCTCTTGGCTTAAATGCCCAAGAGAGGCGTCTGATGGGCCATTCATCTTCCTGAACCAGGCCATGGGCTGGTCGCCAACTGCCTCTCGATGGGCCACGCTGGGCCATGCTTCCAATCCCAGGCCCACAGTTGTGGTTGATGGTGGGGACATTAGTGGGGGAAAGGGACACAGTACAGAACACAGCACAGGAACTGCCATCTCTGGGGTCAAACTAGATTCTTCTGCCCTGCACACATCAGTGATGCACCAGCGGGCACTCCCACCCCAGGATTTGTGGGTGAGGGTGGAGGGTCGTCTGCCCCCCTACACCCCTCTTCTGCCCTCTCTCTTGAGCCAGGGTTGGACATGGCACAGCCCATCCTGCTACTGGCTTGGGGAGGACCAAGTGACCTACAGTGAGGCCCGGCGCCTGTGCACCGAGCATGGCTCCCAGCTGGTCACTATCACCAACAGGTACAGGAGGAGGTGGATGACTTGACCCGCCCTTGCCTGTGCCTGGGCCTAATGTAGCCCTTCCACAAGATGACATAGCATCGTGCCATCATGCCCAAAGGACCTAGAGTCCTTTGAGCCTTGGTGGCCTCCAGGACCTTTTAAACATCTTGTCACAAGAATGACTCTTAACTTGATACATGACCCCAGTGTGGGGCAGGGCCTGGGTGGGGCCCAGGGCCAGCAGAGGTGTGGGCTGGATGCCTGAGAAAGACAGGACTTGTCTCCATCTGACTCTCTACTTTCTTCTCAGCAAGTGGTATGGGAAGCTGGGTGGCTCTGTGAGGCAGCTGTAGGGCCCCAGGGGGCCTGGGCAAGGGCAAGGGCAGCACCCAAGTTCCCAGGCAGGGTGTCTGGCCAGGGCCCAGGGAATGGGGGGTTGTTGACTTCCCTATCTTGACCAGCCTGTCTCCTGAAGGTTTGAGCAGGCCTTCGTCAGCAGCCTTATCTACAGCTGGGAGGGTGAGCACTTCTGGACGGCCCTGCAGGACCTCAATGGCACTGGGTCCTTCCGCTGGCTCAGTGGGGACGAGGTCATGTACACTCACTGGAACCGGGACCAGCCTGGTGAGCCCCTCTTCACCGCACTCAGCCAGTCCCTTCTCTGACTCACCCTGGTGAGGCTGGGAGGCTAAGGTGGACCTGCCTTGCCAGGACCCAGCCCCATGCCGTCCCAGTAAACGAGTCATTTGTACAGTGTGGTACAGGGGTTAGAAGCAAAATCTCTGGAGCCAGACTGCCCGGTTCAGGTCCTGTCTCTGCTCAGAACTCTGCATCCTCCGAGCCTCACTTTCCTTGTCTGTCAAATAGGAACAATGGTGTCTTCCTCACAAGGTGGAGGAAAGTGCTAATATATGTAAAGGGTTAATATATGTGAAGTATTCAGAATAGTGAGCAAAACAAGTACTTGCTACTGTTGTCGTTAACATTTCACATTCATTATCTTTTAACTCTTTCAGTAACCTAATGTGGTAGATAATGGGTCAGGTTGAGAGATTAAGCAAGTTCTCTGAAATTTCACAGGAGGTGAACACAGAGTTAGGACTCTGTCCCCATCTCCTTACACCTGAGACCCAAGAACAGGGAGCTTATCTCTGCAGAGATGGCCAAGTTGGTTCCCAGGGCAAGGGCCGTGATGGTGCCCTGAAGGGATGTGCGGGAGGATCAGAGCCGCCTCAGTGTGTGGGTCTTCTCCCGCCTTCAGGATACAGCCGTGGGGGCTGCGTAGCTCTGGCCACAGGTAGTGCCATGGGGCTGTGGGAGGTGAAGAACTGCACCTCGTTCCGGGCTCGCTACATCTGCCGGCAGAGCCTGGGCACGCCAGTGACACCGGAGCTGCCTGGGCCAGACCCCACACCCAGCCTCACTGGATCCTGTCCCCAGGGCTGGGCCTCGGACCCCAAACTGCGGCACTGCTACAAGGTAGGGCAGTCTGTTGGCATGGAGGAGGGCAGGGTGGTTAAGAGTAGAGAGGCAGCTCACCTGGGGGGCCCATCGTCCACCACACAGCGGATAACAGACAGATTATTTCTGGTGAAACTCATCAGTGGAATGGGAGGCCTGGGGTAGTGTAGGTACTCAGTAGACATTCGAGGAATTGAAGGAACCACAGATCATTGATTTTAGAGGTTCCCAGTGTTGGGGCCTGCCTGGCTGTCCTTCAGGATTGCGTGTAGAACTTGCTAAAAATCAAATCTTCTAGGCGGCCACAATGGAGATTTGGATTTTTAAGGCCTGGGTTAGGCCTAGTAATGTGTATTTTTGAACTCTTCCAGGTTTGGGAGCCACTGACATAGTTCAGGGTCTTTTATTACACACAGAAACTAAAGTTTAGGAAGGGGAAGGGACTTGCCCCTAGTGAGCCATGGCTCTGCTAAGATTAGAGCCCCGATCTGTCCACTAGTCAGGGAATGGAGCACGGGGATGGCATGGGGGGGCACTCTCCAGGAGCTGACTGTGTCAGTTCCCCTCCCCTGGGCTCATTCTTGAAGGAACAGGATTTCCCTTAGCTTGAGCCCCAGTCCTGTGAGGCCCCAGCCCCAACTCCTATGCCGTGGAGAGGAAGTCAGGTGCCCCCTGAGGGATGAGCCAGTGGGGACAGCTGAGACAGGTGGACTCTGCCCCTGCAGGTGTTCAGCTCTGACCGGCTGCAAGACAAGAAGAGCTGGATCCAGGCCCAGGGGGCCTGCCAGGAGTTGGGGGCCCAGCTGCTAAGCCTGGCCAGCTATGAGGAGGAGCACTTTGTGGCCGACATGCTCAACAAGATCTTTGGGTACTGAGCCAGGGCAGGGGTGGGGGCTCCTGCATGTGTGTGGGAGCAGGTGTGGCTGGCAGATTCTTGGTTTTGCTGGGTGAGGAGTTGGGCAGAGCGAAGGTGACCCCTGTGAGGACTTGGAAAGACCTGTGCTAGATCCATCCTGTCCTCCCTTGAGTACCTATGGTCCCCTGGAGTCTTGGGAGAACATACTGATGAGATCCACTCACTCATGACAGACTATGTTGCTCACTAACTTCATGGAGCCAGCAGTACCCCGCCCCCAGACTCACAGACTGTTACATAAGTAAATCTCCACTCCTTGTCCATTACCAACTCTTTCATGAGCTGATCCTAGTTGAGCATTTCCCCCTACCTTACACCAATCCACACTCTTCATTGAATAGTTTTTCCTGAGGGATAAGAAGAGAAAAGTTGCTACTGTGGTTGCCCATGCAGAGCCCTCCAGAAGGGTCCTGTGGGCTCCAAGAATCCTATGATGTACAGGCCACCCAAAAGGAAGCCAAGTGAAGGAAGTTAAGGGTCCATTCTTGGCCCCTTGAACAGGACAGCTCTCCCAGGTTCTCCAAAAGTGACCCCAACGGTGTATTGGAGGGTTAGGATGAAGCCCAGATGGAGAGGCCCCAGGCCTCAGCTGCAAGGGGAAGGTTCCATGCTGGACCCTTAACCTTTCACTTCCCCTCTCTTCTGTTCCCTCTGCCGGGTTGTGCTGAAGTGAATCAGAGCCTGAGATCCACGAGCAGCACTGGTTCTGGATTGGCTTGAACCGTCGGGATCCTGGAGGGGGTCAGAGTTGGCGCTGGAGCGATGGCCTAGGGGTGAGGCGGCCTGGAGGAGGAAGCCCCCCCCCGCAAGATGGCGCTGGGGGCGGGGTCTTGGTGGGTGGGGTTTAGCCAAGGCAGGCCCTCTGGTCAGAGGGGGCAGGGAAAAGAAAGGTCTGAGAGGGGATGCCCTGTCTGGATTGGGGGTTCGTAGCTCAGGCGAAGCCTCTTGACCACATGTTCTGGGCATGGGGCTGGAATGTGCCTTGTGCCTCACGTTTCTTGTCCCTCCTCCCGCCTCCAGTTCTCCTACCACAATTTTGACCGGAGCCGGCACGACGATGACGATATCCGGAGCTGTGCAGTGCTCGACCTGGCCTCCCTGCAGTGGGTGGCCCTGCAGTGCGAGACGCAGCTGGACTGGATCTGCAAGATTCCTAGAGGTTGGGTGGGGTGGCGCTGGGAGACTCGGGGAGAAAAGGCGGTGGGACTGGGGATCCGGGCAGGGCCTCCTTTTCCTTGCAGTGTGCTTGTCCTCGTCCCTTAGGTGCCGACGTGTGGGAGCCCGACGACAGCCCTCAAGGTGAGGCCCCAGCCCACCCCACAGCCTGGACAGGGGAGGGGGCACCACCCTCCTGGGGTCAGGGAAATGAAAGGGTGCAGGGTTCCGGCCGAGAGAAAGGGGGCTACGTTGGTTCGGATCGGCCCTGCCCGGCTGCCCTGTTTGTCTGGGTGTAGAAGGAATCGCAAGCCCGAGGCCTGCATGGGGTCCGGCGTGCCCTCAGGCCTGCCTGTCATACCCCGGGCTGTGCCGTGGGCGTACCGGGCCTGCCTCTGCCTGGGCCTGGTGTGCAGCAGCCTGACCGCCGCTCCAACGCCCCGCGCTGCCCCTGCAGGCGGGCAGGAGTGGCTGCGCTTCCAGGAGGCGGAGTACAAGTTCTTCGAGCACCACTCCACGTGGGCGCAGGCGCAGCGCATCTGCACCTGGTTCCAGGCCGAGCTGACATCCGTGCACAGCCAGACCGAACTGGACTTCTTGGGGCACAACCTGCAGAAGGTGGGCTCTTTAGGGAGCGAAGGACTGCAGACTGAGAGAGGGCAGGCCCAGGGTGGGGGCAGGGAGGCTGCCAACCCACACCTGCTCTCTGGCCTTATGCAGTTCTCGCGGGGCCAAGAGCAGCACTGGTGGATCGGCCTGCATACCTCCGAGATGGACGGGCGCTTCAGGTAGGAACCGTGGGAGCAGCAGGTGTCAGGGAACTGGCCGCGCACGCACAGAACACGGACCTGCGCGTGAATCCAGCTCTGCCCCTTGCTGGCTGGGTGGCCTTAAGCAGTGGCTTAACCTTTCTGAGCCTTGGTTTTCTCATCTGAAAATGGGAATACTGAGCCTTAAGATTGTTGTGAGGATCAGAATAGCATGTGAAGTCCTCTGCATGGCATCCAGCACATATTAGTCACTAAGTAGGGGCAGCTGCTAGTGTATCTGGGGTCGTTCAGGATGACATGAGTAGAATGTGTGAAAGTCCAGAGGGACCTCTTTGTAGTCAGCACCTACCTAGCACACATCAGGGTGCTGGAGGGAGGAAAGGCAAGGAGCACCCAGAATCTGAGAATCTGAGCATGTCTCTGCTCATAGGCCTTCTGCACTGAGTTCTCAGGCTGCTTTTCTAGTTAGAGAAATGTGTGCCTGGGAGAGCTGGAGCCTTATCTGGAGGCTCCAGGTCTTTGGGTTCCCGATTACACTTAACTCAGTAACCCTAACTCCTCAACCTGTGACCACTGAGCCCCTGAACTTGGCCCTTCCCTGCCCCCTTTCCTGCAGCCTTCACTGCTGTCTATGAGGCAGGCCCAGCCCTGGGTCAGTGCTGGAATCCTCCCTGCTGTGTCCCCTTGCAGGTGGACAGATGGTTCTGTTATAAACTTCATCTCCTGGGCACCAGGCAAACCTCGGCCTATTGGCAAGGACAGGAAGTGCGTGTACATGACGGCCAGCCGAGGTGAGGGCAGGGCAGAGGGTGCAGTCAGACATGGAGAGGGTCGATACTGGGAACACTAAGGTGAGCCTAGGCAGGGTCATCAGTCCCTTCTCATTCTTTTTGTTCCCACAACCCAAGACAGTCTAGACAGGCCCAGGAGTGGTGGGCCTGTGTCCATGGCTCAGAAGCCACAGAGCTGGACACAGGCCCTGAGCCTTTCAGGGCACAGGCCAAGCCATGCCCTGCCTTGCCCTGCCCTGGGGGTAACCACCCCTCTGCTTTCCACAGAGGACTGGGGGGATCAGAAGTGCCTGACAGCCTTGCCCTACATCTGCAAGCGGAGCAACAGCACTGGCGAGACCCAGCCCTCAGACCTGCCACCTAAAGCCCTGGGGGGCTGCCCCTCTGGCTGGAACCAGTTCCTCAACAAGGTAGGAGGTGGGGAGGGGGCATCCAAGGGAGTCAGGAGAGAGGATAGGAACAGGGAAGGCTGAGCCTCAGGAGTCTTGGCCATTTGGCAACAGCAAAGTCATGGCCACTTGCCTATATCCACCACTCTCACTTTTACTTGGCCTCCACTGCCAGGGCCAGACTCCTAGGAACATGACTTAATGTAGTAGCACCATCTGATCAACAGAAGAGAGGCTGTCCAAATACATTGGTGAGTCTTCTAGATCAGTGGTTGCCAAACATTTTGATAATGAATTCCTATTAGTAAAACAAAATACTGAGTACACATATTCATTATGTGTGCGTATATTTTATTTATCTAGATATATGCAAATAAAATGTATATATTTACTTCCATACTAATATGACTGATATTATATATGGTAAAATAAACATAGGAGGATTGCTTAAGCCCAAGAATTCGAGACTAGCCTGGGCATAAACTTAGCCAGACATGGTGGCTTGTACCTGTAGTCCCAGCTACTCGGCAGGCTGAGGTAGGAGGATCACTTGAGCTCAGGAGTTTGAGACTTGAGCTTAGGAGTTTGAGGTTGCTGTGAACTAGGCTGACTCCATGGCACTCTAGCCTGGGCAATGGAGTGAATCTATTTCAACAAAATAACTAACAAAAAACATATATATAGGTAAAGAAGATGCCTTACAAAGAGAAAGAGATTGAAGTAAAAAACTTTCATCCATCATTAGCTGGGTTTTCTAAATCATTCTCCTCATTTTTCAGTTCTGATGCCAATTTAACAAAGATTATTATTTGAAAATTGGCTAGTAAATTTCTGTCTTTTCATCTGCCTCATAAACAAATCAGAAGACCTGACCAAGATGGTTAAAAAAACAGCTTTGGCACTCATTTAGGCAGCATATATACTAAAATTGGAATGGTACACAGATTAGCATGGGCTCTGTGCGAGAATAAATAAATTCGTGAAGTAATCCATATTTTTAGCGGAGTAGGGTAACTATAGTTAGCGACAATGTACTGTATATTTCAGAGTAGCTAGAAGAGAGGACTTGAATTGTTCCCAACATGTAGAAATGATACTCAAGATGATGGGCACCCAGATACCCTGACTTATACATTCTATGCATGTACCAAATACTCACATGTACTCCATGAATATGTAAAATATTATGTATCAATAAAACAGAAATAAATAAAGTAGAATTTCAAACTTTCAGATTTTTTATGGGAAAAAAGAATCTTTGGAATATTTTTTAAAAAACAGCATTTAGAAACTTCTCTCCCCAAGTGTTATGGGTAGGATAGGAAAGTTCAGGGCAATAAAATGAATCAGAGTGGATGTGTTTCTAAGCATGTTTTCAAAACGTTTCTTCTATAGTGTGCCTCTCCCAGAGTTACTTTTGCATCCATGGGCTGACTTACTAGACCAGATTAGACCTTCATTGTTTTTACCTAGGGAAGAGAAGGTCATCATTTCTTCGTTGTGTGCTAGCATCATCTGTGTACTGACATCATCTGTGTTAATTTCAAGCCATAGCTTCTTTGCAAGACATCTTAGCCCTATTGTAAAGATTAGATTAATGTACAATCAGTAATATAATCCATAAATCCTTGTCGCACACAAGAATGCAGCTAGCAGTAGGTGTCATGGACCTCCTACCTGCATCAGAATATTGAAAGGAATATTATATCTCTTAAAGAAAATTAAGGCTTGTATATTATTAGAACTTCGGAAAAAAAACTCCAGCCAGCGACAGTGTCTTATGCTAGTAATCCCAGCTATTTGGCAGGGTGAGGTGGGAGGATCACTTGAGCCCACAAGTTTAAGGTTGCAGTGAGCTATGATCATGCCATGGTACTCCAGCCTGGGCAACAGAATGAGACTCCATCTCTAAAACCAAACAAACAAACAAACTGAAAACAACAGTCTTCAGAGATTGCCACTATTGATATTTGTTCTTCTCCTTCCTGGCTTTTCCAGGTAATTGAGATCATACTAAGTAACATACTTTCATATCCAGCTTTTCTTTGTCAGTATCATATTTTGGGCATTCTCTCATGTCATCCAATTTTTCCAAAAATTATCATGGCTTCTTTCACCTAATTATTAAACAGGATATATTTTATATAGTACGTTACTGGTCCCTTTCTCAATGCGTCAGCATCATTGTCATGAGACCAGGCACTCTCCTGCCTTGTGGAAAGCTCTTGAAGTGTGCTGGGATCTTTGCTCCGTCACTGCCTGGCCCCACACAACCTGCTTCACTGGTTCTGTGCCCTCCTTTGTGTCCCTGTAGCATTTGGATAAGGTGAAGTGTTTACAGGTCTGCCTTTCCCATTAGCTTTAAGCTCCTGGAGGGCAGGGTCATGGGCACTGGCCAGACCCCTTAATACACTTGCAGGTAGCAGAGACACTCGGGTGCTCACTGGACTGAACTAGACTCCGTCTTCCTTTAGCTCTTATGATACTTCTGGCTGATACTGGTGTGATCTTGCTGCTTCTAATTTTACGACTGATTCTACAGCCTATTTATTTATTTATTTATTTTGCAGTTTGGGGCCAGGGCTGGGTTTGAACCCACCACCTCTGGCATATGGGGCTGGCACCCTACTCCTTTGAGCCACAGGTGCCGCCCTCTACAGCCTATGGGTTCTCATAATGGCTCTGAACTACATTTGTAAAATAAAATCATGAACTTTTTAATCTCTCGTGTTATTTCTGGATTTATAATTTTCTTCCCCAAATCTGCCATCTGCATTGGTAAAGCTGGTGCTGGAACTAGTCATTACTAGTAAGAGCTCTCGCTGGTTAAGTGCCTGCCCTATGTCAGGAACTGTGACCTTTAATCCTTAGCATGACCCCAAAAGGCAGGCTTTTTATTTCCACTTTACGGAAAAGTAAGTTGAAGTCAGAAAGGTTAAGGCAGAACTGGGATCTGACCCCCCCCAATCCCCTTCCCTGACCCTTAATCCCTGCCTTCATGACACCAAAGCTTCCCGACACCTTTTATTCCTTCTTGCACTGCCTCTGAGTGGAAAATTACCGGAAACTCTGAATTTTTTAAGAAAGATATTTCTCACACAGGGTTCTTTTAACTTCATAGAGGTAATGAAGGTAGAAAAAGAAAGATGTAAAATTACAGAACTAGAAGCCTAGCAAAGACTGTTTAACAACAAGGAGAAAAGCATCCTAGATGATGCAAGCTAAGAGATTTCAGGTCTTCCCAGGGCTTGGCTGCTGTGCTCTTGTCATAAAGGTAGGGCCTTTGGTGGCCCAATGAAATCCTCCTGTTGAGAAACTGTCCTGATGGCTCGGAGCCTATGGCTCAACGGGCTAAGGCATCAGCCATGTACACTTGAGCTGGTGGGTTTGAATCCAGTCCGGGCCCACCAAACAACAATGACGGCTGCAACCAAAAACAAAAACAAACAAAAAAAAATGGCCGGGCGTTGTGGCGGGCGCCTGTAATCCCAGCTACTTGGGAGGCGGAGGCAGGAGACTCACTTGAGCCCAAGAATTGAAGGTTGCTGTGAGCTGTGATGCCACGACACTCTACCCAGGGTGACAGCTTGAGGCTCTGCCTCCAAAAAAAAAAAAAAGAAGGCTCGGCGCCTGTGGCTCAATGGGCTAAGACGCCAGCCACATACACCTGAGCTGGTGGGTTCGAATCCAGCCCGGGCCCGCCAAACAACAATGACGGCTACAACCCAAAAATGGCCAGGTGTTGTGGTGGGCGCCTGTAGTCCCAGCTACTTGGGAGGCGGAGGCAAGAGACTCGCTTGAGCCCAGGAATTGGAGGTTGCTGTGAGCTGTGATGCCACAGCACTATCCAGGGTGACAGCTTGAGGCTCTGTCTCAAAAAAAAGAAAAAAGAAACTGTCCCGAGTGTGAGCAGGTGTGCACGAATCCACTGTGCCAGGT
>CAUYON010068205.1:0-11989 GCA_963573935.1 Arctocebus calabarensis | reverse complement strand
TACATGGCTGGCGCCTTAGCCTGTTGAGCCACAGGCGCTGAGCTCATACTTGTCATGTGAAAGTGATGAATGTAGGAGAGGGAAGTGGACCTGCTGCCCTGGACTGGCTGGTATTTTTTTTTCTTTTTTATTAAATCATAGTTGTGCACATTAGTGCAATCAAAGGGTCCAATATGCTGGTTTCATATACAATCTGGAATATTTTCATCAAACAGTTTAACATAGCCTTCATGGCATTTTCTTAGTTATTGGTGCATCTTAGAAGGGTACAGGCAAAACTTAATAGTTGGTTTTGCAACAGGGAAATGATATGATGGCAACATGTGCACAGGTAGGCAGACCAAGGACAGGACTAGAAACAGAGAGTAATCTATCAGCCCCATCATCCTATCTAAGAGGGAGGCAGAGGGTCCTTTAATTAGAAGGTCCTGTAAAACCCATGTTTAAGTGACATGAAAGAAATAATTATTTCTATTTTCTAAATGTTTTTAGAATGAAAAGCAATAAACAAAAATACCTTAAATGAATAAATTCCTACATAGGTTACAAAGCAAATTTTGTAATACAGTCATTTAGCAATCCATAATTTCACATGAATTAGTGGTGCTATTTTATTAGCCTTTAAAAAAACTAAAAAATTCAGTCCTTAACATGTTCTAGTTTAATGAACTCAGAATAGGGAAGTTTTAAAAAGACACAATTTCATACTTGTTTAAGAATAATTGCTTGCTTGCAGAATTTCTGCGCAATGTTTGCAACTTGCTGTATTTTGGCAGGAATAACAAAGCCAAGTGCAGAAAGCTGTCGAACTTCTCTCAGAAGAATCACCAAACGATCTGAATAATGTACTTTTAATGATCCATCCTTAGGATCCAATTCCATAATTCGACTATTAGCCTCAATACTGCAAAACACAATAAATAACCTATTCAGGGTTATGTTCTCACTCTTTTGACTAATGAAAAACTAATAGGATTTACAACTTTTCGGTACATCTAATATTAATTCAAAGTTAAAACAAGAAAAAGCTTTTTTTCCTTTATTCCCAGAGACTCTGTCACCCAGGCAAGAATGCAATGGCACAATCATGGCTCACTGCAGCCTCGAACTCCTGGGCTCAAAGGATCCTCTCACCTCAGCCTCCCAAAGTGCCAGGATTACAGACATCAGCTACTATGCCTCTCTCCCCACAAAAAAAACCACTTCTTAATTACAGCTTTCAAGTTGTGTTTTTTTTGTATATTATTTCACAATCCATATTATGGAAACAAGTGAAATATTCAAAATATATCATCACATGAAAATATATCATCACATTTCAACAAAGTGGTTTTAAAGTGAGAAAAATTAATCCTTTAACTGTCAGCTAAAATTCAAACTGATGTCATATCCATTACAAAGAAAAAGCATTTTGATTCATTTTGTAAAGGTAACTTAGATTTATTTTAGTCAGCCCACTTGCTTCTTCAACATTTTTCTTAGTGGATCAATGAAGAAGAATGGTAGGTTTCATTCTTCTAACCTTTCATTCACTGGTACTTGCCAACTATACATTTTTCTGTTTCTTATAAAGGCTATAATAGCAAATATTACTTTCAGACACTCAAATCAGTATGGATTGCGAAAATGCTGAACTAAATTAAGCAAAAGGTATTATGTTTTCATCACTTTCCTTATGAGTAGACTTATATAATGTACATTCTTTCAAATTAATTTTGCAATTAAGAAAATCTGCATTTAGGACAATGGCCTCCAGTTCCATCCAAATTGTTGCAAAAGGCCTTAAGTCATCCCTTTCCTGGCTGAGTACTAAGTATTCCATGGTATAAACACACGACATTGTGTTAATCCACTCATGAGCGGATGGTCACTTGGGTTGATTCCATATCTTTACAATTGTGAATTTCCCTGTAATAAACATTCAAATGTAAGTGCATTTTTATACAAATGTCCTATTTTCCTTTGAGTAAATACAGAGTAATGGGACTGCTAGATCAAATAGCAGATCTATTTTTACTTTTGAGTAATCTCCATACTATTTTCCATAGAGATTGTACTAATTTGCAGTCCCATCAACAGTGTAGAAAAGTTCCTTTCTCTTTACACATGCCAGCATCTATTATTTTTGGACTTTTTAATAAAAGCCATTGTAACAGAGGTAAGGAGCTATCTCATTGTGGTTTTACCTTGCATTTCTCTGATGATTAATGATGTTGAGCATTTTTTCATGTTTGTTAACTACTTGTCTACCTTAAAAAGCTTCTGTTCATGTCTTTTGCTCACTTTTTAATGTGGATATTTTTATTTTTTATTACTGAATTTGCTTGAGTTCTTTGTAAATTCTGGTCATTAGCCCTTTCTCAGATGTATAGCTTGATGATATTTTCTCCTATTTTGTAGGTTGTCTATTTGCTCTGTTGATTACTTTCCACAGCTGTACAGAAGCTTTTTAATTTAATCTAGTCCCATCCATTTACTTTTGTTGTTGCTGTGATGGCCACTGTCATCTTCATAAATTCTTCAGCAGGAAGCAGTTAGATCGAGTCTTCTCCCCTTTTCCCTAAAAGCAGTTGGGGTTTCTACTCAGAGAAGGAGAACTGATGCAGAACAATTGGCGCCCTAGCCAGCTCAGCGGGGCTGGCGGACCTGCTGCCTCCTCCTTGGCAGTGTCGGTGGTGTGGCAGCCAGCTCAGGAGCCAGCGGGCTGGATGACAGGCAAGGAGGGGGACCTCCAACCTCCACCAGAGGCTCCAATCGCCAAAAAGGCTGGACAACTGCTGAGGAGACACCTGTGCCTTAGTGTCTCCTTCACTTCGCACTTAGGAATAAATGTGGAACCCCCATTTCCTATGCCTAGCTCAATTTCTTGTGAATTTCCTAGGCCTCGATTCCATTAATGGACTGTATCCATTCATTGATACATTCATTCACCTTGCCCCTGGCGGAAGGGACTGTATTCATTCGTTTCCTGGCCAAGGAACCCATGTACCTATGTATACCCTGAGACTAAAGGCCTAAAGGAGGAGATGGGGAAAGACCAGGAGAGAAATGGAGAGAGTTTCCCTCTCCCCACTAGAAATCTCTCCCTCTACCAGGAGCTTTAGTGTTTTCTGTATTCTTTTCTGTAAATAAATTCTGTCTTACCACTGGGGGGTAGGGGGGAATAATGTAATGAATAATAATAAAATACATGTATAAAAAGAAAAAAAAAATCTTCATAAATTCTTTGCCTAGGCTGATATCCAGAAGAATTTTCATTCTAGATTTTCATTTCCTTATAGATTCTCATGGTTTCATGCCTTACATTTAAGTAATTTGTCCATCTTGAACTAATTTTGTGAGTGGTAAGAGATACAGATTGTTTCATTCCTCTGCATGTGGCTATCCAATTTTCCCAGCACCATTTATTAAATAGAAATTCATTCTCAAAGATCAGCTGGCTGTATATATCAGATTTTGTATCTGAGTTTTCTATTCTGTTCCATTGATCTATGTCTCTATTTTTATGTCAATATCATGCTGTTTTGATTACTATAGCCTTGTAGCACAGTTTGAAGTTTTGTAGTGTGATGCCACCAGATTTGTTCCTTTTGCTTAATATTGCATTGACCATTCAGGGCTCTTTTCTGGTTCCAAATGAAATTGAGAATTACATTTTTTCTAGAAATGTGAAATACAACAGTATTTGGGGGGAACTGTGTATTACCTTCGGTAGCACAGACATTTTAATATTGATTGTACTGATCCACGAGTAGATGTTTTTCCATTTGCTCATACCCACTGTGATTTTCCTCAGTGCTTCATAGTTCTTTGCAGAGATCTTTCACCTTCTTAGTTAAGTATACGTATATTCCTAGATATTTTATTTTATTTGTAGCTACTTATAATGGTAGTGAGTCTTTGATTTGACTCTTAGCTTGGCAGTTCTTAGTGTCTATGTACCAATGCTATTAATAGCATATATTGATTTTCTACCCTAAGACTTTGCTGAATTTGTTCATCAATTCCAGAAGGCTTTGGTGGAATCTTTGAGGTTTTCTGGTGTAAGATCATAACACCAGCAAAAAGTGAGAGTTTGGCCTCATCTTTCCTGATTTGGTATCCCTTTATCTCCTTCTCTTCCCTGCTTGCTCTGGGTAGGACTTCCAGCACCATACTGAACAGAAATGGTAACAATGGGCATCATCCTTGTTCCAGTTCTTAGTGGGAAAGTTTTCAGCTTTTCAACCTTCAGTACATGTATAATGTTGGCTGTGGGTTTGTCATGCATGGCTTTTACAAATTTAAGATATGCTCTTTCTATGCCTAGTTTATTACGGGTTTTTATCACGAAAGGGTGTTGAATGCTTTTTCTACATTTATTGAAATGATCTTTATTTTTGCTTCTGTTTATGTGGTCAATCACATTTATCAATTGATACATGCTGAAACATCCTTGCATCCCTGAGATGACGTCCACTAGGCCATGGTGAGTTATTTTTGGATCTGCTGTTGAATTTGATTCGCTAGTATTTTACTGAGAATTTTGGCATCTATATTCATAAGGGGTATTGGTCCATAGGTTTTTTGTTTGTTTGTTTGTAGTGCCCTTTCCTGACTTTGATATCAAGATGATACTTGCTTAATAGAATGAGTTGGGGAGGATTCTCTCCTCAATATTATGGAATAATTTCTGCATTGTGGATACCATCTCTTCTTTGTACATCTGATAAAATTCGGCTATGACTCCATCTGGGCTGGGGCTTTCTTTTGTTGGAAGTTTTTAGTGCTACCTCATTATTCGCCTGTTCAGGAACTCTATTTCTTTTTAATTGAATTTTGGAAGGTTGTGTGATTCCATGAATTTGCCCATTTCTTTTGCTTTTGAGTTTATGTGCAGAGATTTTCATAGTATTCACAGATGATATTTTGTGCTTCAGTGTTATCAATTGTAATATCTCCTTTTTCATTTCTGCTTTAGCTTATTAGGGTCCTTTCTCTTGTATTCCTGATTAATCTTGCAAGAGATCTATTGATTTTATATCTTTATTAAAGAACCAACTTTTTGTTTTGTTGACCCTCTGTATTTTCTTGTTTTTGAATTCATTTAGTTCTCCTCTGATCTTGGTTATTTCTTTTCTTCTGTTGGCTTTGGATTTGGTTCACTCTTCCTTTACTTCCCCTCGAGACATGTCTTTGTGACTTTGTGTTAATTTGTGATCTTTCTGTCTTTTTGTGTAGGCATTTAAGGCTATGAATTTTCCCCCTCAGGCTCCTTTTACTAAATCCCACAGATATTGATAACTGTGTCCCTTCTTTCATTCATTTAGAAAAATCTTTTGATTTCCACTTTAATTTCATCATTGATCTAATATTCATTCAGCAGGAAGTAGTTTAATTTCTATGACTCTGTGTATGATTGGGTGTTTCTCTTGGCACTGACTTCTAGTTTTATTCCACTGTGATCTGAGAAGATACATAGTATAATTGCAGTTTTTTTGAATTTGCTGAGCCATGATTTGTGACCTAAAATAGTTAATCTTAGAGAATATTCCTTGTGCTAATGAGAAGAATGTATATTAGTGGTCGTGGTGGAGAGGTAAAATGTTCTGTAAGTATCTATTAGGCCCATGTGTTCTAGAGTCACATTTAATTCAAACACACACCCCATGCACTCTCTATTAAACTGGAAGTAATTGTAGAGCATATATGTGCTTAGAGGGAAGTAAAACTCAACAGAAATCAAGGAGGAGGATAGCCCCATAATATTTTGAAATAAAAAAAAGAAAGAAAGAAAATTTGCAGGTCTTAGAAATTAACCTACTTAATAGCCAAAAAACAAATCTATTGGCCAGGTGCAGTGGCTCACACCTGTAATCCTAGCACTCAGAGAGGCTGAGGCAGGTGAACTGCCTGAACTCAGGACTTCAAAACCAAGTTGAACAAGAGTTAAGACCCCATCTTTAAAAATAGCCAGGAGCTGTGTTGGGCACCTGTAGTGCCAGCTTCTTGGGAGGCTGAAGCAAGAGGATGGCTTGAGCCCAACAGTTTGAGGTTGCTGTGAGCTATGATGCCACAGCACTCTACCAAGGGCAACAAAGTGAGACTCTGTCTCAAAAATAACCAAAACACAAAAGACTATTCAACCTACTTAACATCACATAAAATAAAACATAATAACAACTAGATACTATAAAATGGCTTATGATGACTTAGCCCAAACTTTCATAAACATATTTAAAGCGTGTCAGAAAACTAGAATGATGATTTTTGCCTTTATCAAGTACAGATCTTCAAAATCACTTTGTATATACCAGCATTTCCCAAAATATGCTCAAAAACAGATGATTCCTTAGGACAATAGGTTTTACACCAAAAAAAAAAAAAAGGAGGAAGAGGGCTTCACTGTCAAATGAAAAACAGTGTATAGAACAAAATAAGCCTCTTTACAGCAGGTCTCAGATCCTGTTTTGCTACCATATATACTGTATTTCCTGTGAAGCTACAGCGATAAAATGTACAAATTTTCCAAAATTAGTTGACTAAAGCACTCTTTTTTTTTTCCTACAGTATTTCTCATGTTTTAGGCTCAGAGTGGACAGGGAAGAGCTAAATATTCATTATGCTCTTATGCCCTTTGGTTAACTCTAATCTTCCTCTAGAGCCAAAATCAGAATTCTAGATTAAAAAAAGAAAAAAAGAATTACTTATTCAATTTAAGAGGCACCACTTTTGGCCTACATAATGGAACATAAGGGAAATAAATAGAACTTCATATATCAAAAATTACTTTTTAAAAAGGCAGGACAAGTTTTGTAGCAACATAAGGGAAATAAATAGAACTTCATATATCAACAAATTACTTTTTAAAAAGGCATGACAAGTTTCTAAAAATAGAGACAATAATATTCTGGAAACAGTAAACCTGAGGTACAAAGAAATAATGGTTTTTTTAGACTACCCAGTTTAAATGGCCATTAGAATAATTAGATAAACCAATTAATACATTCACTATTGCTCAATAAACATCTACCAACACCTTACTCTATTGGGCACCATGAAGAAACAATCTCTGTCTCAAGGAGTTTAATAAAATTTTATGGTTAAAGTGTGTGTGTGTGTGTGTGTATAATAGTGCAAAAAGGTGAAAAATATGTATAAAAAACAATTAAAAACCATGAGAGAGGGAAAGACTAATTCCAAAATGAGAATCCACAGTTCTGGAAAATAGACGTGAGAAGCAAAGGGGAGTAGTCAACTAACTATATCATCAAAGTTTACAACCTTACTAACTCAAAAGTTGATGATCTACAAAAAAACTAAAGGAGGAACAGCAAGTTTGGGAAAAGGAGAAAGATAATTAATTCCATCTTGCCACTTGAATAAATAACATGGTTTTAGACTATACAGGTTAGTACACCTGTACTTACCACAAACCAGATCTAGAGTCAGACAAACCTGACTGAATATCCCTGGACCAATCATCAAATTGTTCTTGTTCATATAGTTTAAATTGGTCTAAGAGATCTTCAGCACTTCGATGAAAAGATCGAAATCCGGACAAGTCAGATAAAAGAGCCTCTGCAATCTTGATAGCATCATCTACCTTAAAAAGTCAAATTACAAGAACAGGTATTAATACAGTTAAATTGTAATAAAATAAGCCTAAATTAATGAGCTGCCTTCTCTGATCTGTGATTCACAAAATATTTGTCCTTTCATCTATAAGTAGTAAAATAGAAGATTTGCCAAAGAACGTAAGAATATCAACCTCTATTTTGCATATGAAAAATACAGTGTTGGAATAGCAAAACACAGAAGACAGACAACCCATACAAGGAATGTTAAGAGTAAAACAAAGAATAAAGAAAAAGTCAGCTCTCCAAATACAGGTGCACCACTGATTTTCAGAGGAAACTCCAGGAACATCAGCAATACTCCTGATGTTCAGTAATAATTTTGTCCCTTAGATAAATGGGGACAAAGAAACATTCCTCTCTATACTTTTTCAGACTTCTCTGTTTGTGAAAATTAGATACTCCAAGAAAAACAGACTATTCACACTACAGTTACACAGCACCTTCTACATGCCTATAGCACATCTTAAAATTAGTATTCCTCAACTTTTATTATAACATATACCTTCAATTCCAACTGGCGAACCCAAACTATATTATTGACAACTTCCGAAAGATTTTTGCCAGAAAGTGGTCCATTTGCATCACCAGGAACTCCTCGGCACCGATTCTCAAAGTCTATTCGAAAATCTGTAAAATTTAAAACAAATAAGTGAATGCCCAGAGTGAGCAAAGATTTCCTAAATGCCTTCCATGTGTCAAAAGCTATGAAGAGAAAAATAATAAAAGTTAGTCCTTATCCTCAAGGACCTTATCTCAATTGAAACAGAGAAAGAAAATAGCCTATTAATTCAAAAAATCTGGCATTTATAACAGAATAAATAAATTAGTCTTTAGCACAAAAGGTCAGAAACCGTATTCTTAATCCTAAATGGTAGGCAACAGAGAAAAAAGTAATCTACAAAAATATTTCTCAAGCACTATAATCTCTGATAAAATTTTACCTTTAACTGAGTCTGTAAGTCTTGCCAGTAAAGTTTCTCTTTCTAACATCAATTCTTTGCTTATAGTTGGACGTTTCACCAATTCTTTATATTTCAGAAATGCTTGAAGAAGCTAATATAAAATAAAATAAGCAAATGTTCATATCCCAATGAATTGACTTAGTAAATTGACTCCTAGAATAGCTGGAATATTAAGAGTAAAATATTTCAATATTTTACCTGCTGTGGGCTGTCTTGAATTTCTGAAATATAATTTTTCAATTTTCCTGCTATTTTTTGTTCTGCGGGTGCAATAATTTTCTCATATTGAGACACTGCAGCTTTCCACAAAGGCTAAACACATTAATAATATTATTAAACTTTAGTATTTAAAAAATCTGCTTTTATAAGGAAAAACATAAATAGGAAATCATAGAGAAATTCTAAACACATATATATTCACCTCAGTGTAGGGATTATATTGCACAGGATTCAGGCCAGTAAAAGGTTCAAACACTCGAGCCAGGCATATCATTTTCTCTTCACCAGCCGGTAAAAAAAAGAGAACCTTCTCATGAATTGTTCTAATAGCTAAGACCTAAAATATAAAGTATGAAAACAATACATGTATTTAAATTAAAAAGGCTGCAAAAATAAATTTAAAATCTACACATACGAGGCAAAACTTAAAGAACAATAATTAAATGAACTTTAAAACTGTAACTATAATCCTGAGATTTACCACTCAACAATCAAAGTAATGCACACTAATATTAATCATTGTGCTCAAATCTGGTAAAACATATGAAATCTAAATATTTTTAAGCTATGTTTAAAGCTTATTTAATTTTTAAAATTTGCCCTAAATATAATAAAAACTTCTGATTTTCATTATTCTGAAGTAAACTGCACTTCTAATAATAAAATGACACATTAATAGCCCTATTTATAATTTATAAACAGCTAGAAAACAATTATCTTTGTTTTTTGTGTGTGTGTGTGTGTGTTTTTTGAGACAGAGCCTCAAGCTGTCACCCTGGATAGAATGCCATGGCATCACAGCTCACAGCAACCTCCAATTCCTGGGCTCAAGGGAGTCTCTTGCCTCCGCCTCCCAAGTAGCTGGGACTACAGGCGCCCGCCACAAAGCCCAGCCATTGTTTGGTTGCAGCCGTCATTGGTGTTTGGCGGCCCAGGCTAGATTCGAACACACCAACTCAGGTGTACATGGCTGGCGCCTTAGTCGTTGAGCCACAGGCGCCGTGACTTATCTTTGTATTTTAATCTGAAAATTTCCACCACCAAAGGGTAATCAAGAAGTTTAAGTAGGCTCGGCACCTGTGGCTCAACAGGTTAAGGCACCAGCCACGTACACCTGAGCTGGAGGGTTCGAATCCAGTGTGGGCCCGCCAAACAACAATGGCGGCTGCAACCAAAAAATGGCCGGGCATTGTGGCGGGCACCTGTAGTCCCAGCTACTTGGGAGGTAGAGGCAGGAGACTCGCTTGAGCCCAGGAATTGGAGGTTGCTGTGAGCTGTGATGCCACAGCACTCTATCCAGGGTGACAGCTTGAGGCTCTGTCTGACAAAAAAAAAAAAATAATAAATAAATAAATAAATTTAAGGCATGACACAATAAAAATCCTGAAAGAGAGCAGAGGAAAAACACTGGAAGATAATGGCCTGGGGAAAGACTTCATGAAGAAGACTGCCATGGCAATATCAACAACAACAAAAATAAACAAATGGGACTTAATTAAACTCAGAAGCTTCTGTACAGCTAAGGAGACAACCAAAGCAAATAGACATCCTACCCAATGGGAAAGGATATTTGCATATTTTGAATCAGACAAAAGCTTGATAACTAGGATCTATAGAGAACTCAAATTAATCCACATGAAAAAAGCCAACAATCCCATATATCAATGAGCAAGAGACATGAATAGAACCTTCTATTCTATTCAGAAGACAGACAAATGGCTAACAAATATATGAAAAAATGCTCATCATCCCTAATAGAGAAATGCAAATCAAAACCACCCTGAGATACCATCTAACTCCAGTGAGAAAGGTCCACATCACAAAATCTCAAAACTGCAGATGCTGGGGTGGATGTGGAGAGAAGGGACTTTTACACTGCTGGTGGGACTGCAAACTGATACCTTTTTGGAAGGAAGTATGGAGAACTCTTAAAGAACTCAAGCTAGACCTCCCATTTGATCCTGCAATCCCATTACTAGGCATCTACCCAGAAGGAAAAAAATCCTTTTATCATAAGGACACTTGCACTAGGCTGTTTATTGCAGTTCAATTTACGATCGCCAAAATGTGGAAACAGCCTAAATGCCCACCAACCCAGGAATGGATTAACAAGCTATGGTATATGTACACTATGGAATACTATTCAGCCATTAAAAAAACGGAGACTTTACAGCCTTTGTATTAACCTGGATGGAAGTGGAACACATTATTCTTAGTAAAGCATCACAAGAATGGAGAAGAATGAATCCCATGTACTCTATATTGATATGAGAACAATTAATGACAATTAATGACACGGTGGGGGTGAGGGAAGGAGAGAGCAGAGAGAGAAAGAATGGCCCAGTATAATGAGGGTAGTGAGTTCAAACTCAGCCTTGGCCAAACTGCAACAACAAAAAATAGCTGGGCGTCGTGGCGGGTGACTAGTCTCAGCTACTTGGGGGGCTGAGGCAAGAGAATCTGTAGTAACCGACCTGGCAAGAAGACCCCTAACTATTTCAGCCTGAGTCCCCATCTGTCTCAGACCCCCCTTTTTGGTTTAATTCTGAGAACAGGTTTCTGACAAGGAAGTTCTCCTAGTTCCCTGACTCCCTAGCAATGTCTAAATACAATGATAAGAAACTTACCTCAACCTCCCTAAGCAATGGTAAAAACTCACTCAAGCAGAGATTCCCAGTAAACTGAGTTTCCCAGGTACTGGGCTTTCCAAGTTGTCCCCATGGGTACTGAGTTACCCCCCTGAGCCGCCACACAGCTACCCCCTGAGCGAACTACCTGACTGAGACTCCACCTTGTAACCCACCATGATTTGCTTTTGTACATGCTTGCAGCACAAAAAGGATATAAAAGGCTGCCTGCATTTCTCTTAGGGGCCATTTGCCTTTGGGGGGCAGTGGTCCCTCTGTGCAGATGCAACCACTTGATTTGGCAACCACTTGATTTGCCTTTTAGGGGCAGTGGTCCATCTGTGCAGATGTAACCACCTGTTTTGGCTGTTTGCCCTTCAGGGCAGCGGTCCATCTGTACAAATTTTTTTTTGTTGTTGTTGTTTTTTGAGACAGAGCCTCAAGCTGTCACCCTGGATAGAGTGCCGTGGCATCACAGCTCACAGCAACCTCCAAGTCCTGAGCTCAAGTGAGTCTCCTGCCTCCGCCTCCCAAGTAGCTGGGACCACAGGCGCCCGCCACA
>CAUYON010068203.1:0-25368 GCA_963573935.1 Arctocebus calabarensis | reverse complement strand
GTGCCTGTAGCTCAGTGGGTAAGGCACCAGCCACATACCTCGAAGCTGGCGGGTTCAAACCCGGCCCAGTCCTGCTAAACAACAATGTCAAATGCAACAAAAAAAATAGCCAGGCGTTGTGGCAGGTTCCTGTAGTCCCAGCTACTTGGGAGGCTGAGGCAACAGAATCACGTAAGCCCAGGAGTTTGAGCTTGCTGTGAGCTGTGATGCCACAGTACTCTACCCAGGGTGACAGCTTGAGACTCTGTCCCCCCCCAAAAAGTTGTCCAAAATATTGCTAGATATGAATTTCTTCCCCTTGATTTTTGCTTGTAATGTAAAGAGCACTTTGAATCTTCCAATTCAGGTCCTTTTTCAACAACTTATTTTTAATTGTTATTTCAATTATTATTATTTATTGCTTTTCTTCTGATTTTTTTTGCTAGATTCCTCGAGAATGCCTATAATTGCTAGGTTATATTTTCATCTTCTGTGCTCTGAAGCTGTTATAACCACTATTTTCATATAGTGGGTGGCCATAACTTAAAATAGCACATGAACTTTGTGGCCATCCTGTATTTATCTTTCCTTTTGTATTCTTAGCTTCTTCACAGGTTGGCTCACCCTATCACATAATTGACCCTTCCCCACTCCTTTAAGTTCTACTATATTTTGCTTTTTCAGAGGGTCTCTAATTTTGCTCTTTTTTTTTTAGTTTGCTTACATTAGCCTATGTCTTATTCAAATTGTTTCTATCCTGTCCTATTAGTTTCCCTTTTCACTTCTGAATTTCTACGACTCTTCTACTCCTGTTTTTACCAAGGCTGTGTTTTCTCGCATCATGTTCCAGATGCCACATACTTTCCTAAAATCTGCTGATTCATAGACTAACTAGATCATTTTCGGACATGTGTTTCCTCTCAGTCTTTGATATGTTTCCTTTCCTTAGAAGTGTACAGGGTGTCCATAAAGTTTGTGTGCAATTTACTATGTTAAACTATTTTAAATCGCACATGAATTTTATGTCCACCCTGTATATTTGGTTGGTCCTTTCATTTTTTTCCTTTTAAAATCACTTGTATTGAGGTATGATTTTTGTGCAATAAAAGGACCCAATTTAAGCACATAATGAGTTAACTTTTGACAGCTGCACACATTAATATAATCAACACTGTAATCCAAAGATAGAACATTTCCTTCTCTACAAAGATTTCTTGTTTCTCTTTTCCATTAATCCACCACACTCCCTCCTACAAGAACCAGTGATCTGCTTTTTGTCATTATACATTAGTTTTGGCTGTCCTAGGATTTTATAGGGATAAAATCATATGATGTGTACCATTTTTATATCTGTTTCTTTCACTCAGTATAATGTTTGTAAGGTTCATCCATGTTGGTGTATCAGTAGTTCATTCCTTCTTAATTGTTGCATAGTATGAATATATCACAATTAGTTTATTCATTCACCTCCTGATGAACATTTTTGGCTGTAATCATTAAAGATATAAACATTCATGTAAAGTGTTTTTATGACGATATGTATTTAGTTCTCTTGATAAATACCTAACAGTGAAAATGCTGGATCATATGGTAAGTATATGTTTAATTTTATAAGTAGTTCTTCAAAATTTGTTGTACCATTTCACATGTTCTCCAGCAATGTGTGGGAGTTGTTCTACATTATTGTCAGCGTTTAGGATTGTTGGGCTTTTTATAAAATGGTATACATTTCAATGGCCAAGTAGTAGTATCACATTGTTTAATTTGCATTTCTCTGACAAATAATGATAGTAAGCATCTTGTTGGGTGCTTTTTGGTCACTAGGATATCTTTTTGTGTGTCTGGCGTTATCAGAGATGTTTTTGAACATTTTTAAATTGGGGTGCTAATCTTATTATCTTCTTATATGTTCAAGATATAAGACTTTTTTCAACATGTTGTGAACATGTTCTCTCAGCCAGGGGCTTTTCTTTTTAGGTATTTTGAAGAGAAGAAGTTTTAAATTTTGATAAATTTATCATTGTTTTCTTTTGTGATTCTTTCTCTAGTCTCTCCTAAGATTGTAAATTCAGCTCAAGAAATTCTCCTATCCTTCTAAGTGTTTTATAGTTTAGGATTTTACGTTTAAGTATCTAATCCATTTTTATTTAATTTTTGCCTATGGTAGGAAGGTAAGGATTGAATTTTTTTCCCCCATAAAGATAGGCATTTGTTTCAGTTCAATTTGTTGAGAGTATCCTTTTCACACTGAATTATCCTGACTATAATTGTTGAAAAGTAATTGAGCACAACTTGTGCCTATTTCTAAATGCTATATTTTGTCTCATTGCCTAGCCTAATAGCATTATTTCATGATCTTGTTTATTGTAGCTTTGAAAAATATCTTCAAGTCATGGAGTGTAAATCTTTCAGATTGATTGTTTTTAAAAATTGTTCTGGAGATTTTAGCACCATTTCATTTTCATATAAATTTTACTCTCAGGTTGGCATTTCTATAAACAATTTACTTGGATTTTGAATTGAATTACATTGAAAACATAGTTTAATTTGGGGAGAAGTGTCATCTTAACAATATCGAGTATTCTTATCCCTGAACATGACATATCTATCCATTTATTTAGATCTTTAATTTCTCTGAACAATATTCACTAGTTTTTAGTGTACAGATCTTACAAATATTTTGTGAAAGGTATTCCTAAGTATTTTATGATGTTGGATGCTATTATAAAGCATAATTATTTAAATTTAAAAATTTTAATATTCTACTTTAATATTCTACTATTTATTGATATGTGTAGATATGTAATTGGTTTTTGTATATTGACTTTATTTTTTGCAACCTTGCTAAATTCATTTATTTTTGTAACATTTTTCTAAGTTTCTTAAGATTTTCTATATATGTAATTACGCTTTCTGTAAATAATTTTTAGTTTTTTCTTCTTTCTTTCTAATTTGTGTGTCTTTCTCTTTCTCTTCCTTCACTCTCTCCCTCTCACCTCTGTCTTTCTCTTCCTTTCTCTTTCCTTTCTTTTCCTTCCCTCCTTCCTTTCTCTCCTTTTATTCATTGCATTTCATAGAAGTTCTGAAAATTAACATTCTTTTTCCCCCCCCTACTCTGTGGGGGAAAATATTTGGGCTTTCTGCATTAAATAAGATGTTATGTTAGCTATAGATTTTTAATAGCTGCTTTGTTGTGAAAGTTACTGTCTGTTCTTGCTCACTGAGACTTTTAATCATAAGTGAATGTCAAATGCATTTTCTGTGAGAGGATCATAAGATTTTATCATACTATTATGTTAATAAGGTCAATTACATTGATTTGTTTTGCCATTGTGGACCAACCTTGCTTTACTGGGATAAATTCCATGTTGTCATGCTGTCTTATATTGCCAGAATTAATTTTCTAAGTTTTTGTTGAATGTTCTGCCTTCTTCATTTATGAGAGATATTGATCTAGATTACTTTAATTATGATGCTTTCATCTGGTTCTATTTACAAAGTAATACTGACCTCATAAAATGAGTGGGGACATGTTTCTTTCTCTTTTAATTTCTGAAAAAGTTTATGTAGAGCTTATGTTATTTATTCCTTTAATGGTTAATAGAATTCACTGGTGAAATCATCTGGATTTGGAGTTTTCTTTGAGGGAAATTTTTATGTTTTAGTTTTATGAAGTTTATGTTATGAATATAATTTCTTTAATAATTATGAGTCTATTATTTCTACTGTCTGGATTTGGAGTTTTCTTTGAGGGAAAGTTTTATGTTTTAAATTTATGAAGTTTATGTTATGAATATAATTTCTTTAATAGTTATTAGTCTATTATTTCTACCATCTAATGAGTCACATTTTGTAATCTGTGTCTTTTGAAGAATGTGAGCATTTCATTCAAGTTGTCAGATTTATTTTTATGTCTGTGGGATCTGTAGTGATGTCCTACCTTTCATTCCTGACATTGGTAATTCACAATTTTTCTATTTTTTTCTTCATCTGGCTGGCTAGGGGCCTTATCAATTTTCTTGAATTTCTAAAGAACTAACTTTTTGTTTTATTGGTTTTCAGATTTCACTTTCATTGATTTCTGCTTCTATTTTTATTATTTTCTTCTTTCTACTAATATTGAGTTTTGTTCTTTTTTATATTCTTATGGTTAAAATAAATCACTTATTTTGAACCTTTTATATTTTTTAATATAAGAATTTAAAGGTATAAATTTCCCACTAATCATTGCTTTAGTTGCCTCCCAGAAATGTGTTATGATTTTTTTTTTTTTTTTTTAGAGACAGAGTCTCACTTTATCACCCTTGGTAGAGTGCCATGGCATCACACAGCTCACAGCAACCTCCAACTCTTGGGTTTAGGCGATTCTCTTGCCTCAGCCTCCCGAGTACCTGGGACTATAGGCGCCTGCCACAATACCCGACTATTTTTTCCTTTTTTGGTTTTGCAGTTTGGCCAAGGTCGGATTTGAACCCGCCACGTTCGGTATATGGGGCCCGTGCCTTACTTGCTGAGCCACAGGTGCTGTCCCCCAAATTTCCTTTTTTTTTTTTGGCCAGGGCTAGGTTTAAACCTGCCACCTCCAGTATATGGGGCCAGCTCCCTACTCTCTTGAGCCATAGGCGCCGCCCCTGTGTTATGAATTTTATGTATTCATTTAGCATAGGTTATTTCCTAATATTCCTTTGATTCATGAATGATTTAGAAGTGTTTTTAATGTACAAATATTTGGTGATTTTTCAGATATTTTTGTGTTATTGATTTCTATTTTAATTATATTGTGGCCACAGATGTAGCAGCATCTAAATCTTGAGACTTATTTTATGGGCCATAATATTATCTATCTTAATAAATGTTTTATATGTGCTTGAAAACAATGTGTATTACACAGTGGCTGAGTGGAGATTTCTATTATTATCAATTAGATGAAATAGTCTGAGAGTGTTGGTCAAGTCCTATTTTTTGCTGATTTTGTGTCTGTTATATCAATCATTGAGAGAGGATTATTGAAATTTATAACTCTAATTATGGCATTATTTCTCCTTTCAGTTTTGTCAGCTTATTAGATGTGTACATAGTTATGACAATGTTTTCTGGATTAATTGATCTTTTTTCCTCATTGTGATACATCCTTCTTTATTTCTGGTAATATTCTTCATTCTGGAATCTGCTTCTCTGATATTTATATAGATATTCCAGCTTTCTTGTAATTAGTTGCATGGTATACTTTTTTCTGTTTACTTTTAACTTATTAATGCTTTTGTATTTTGAGTGTGTTTTTCATAGGCAGCATATAATTTGGGTATAGTTTTTTGAAAACTTAAGTCTATCTGACAAGTTTGGCCTTTTACACTATTTACATTAGTGTAAATTATTATTTAGACCATTTGCATTTAATATAATTACTAATATGATTTGGACTTTAGTATGTCATCTTGTATTTATTTTCTATTTGTTTCATCTGTTCTTTTCCCCTTTTCTTTTTTATATCTTGCTTTCTTTTGAGTTAAATATTTTCAGTATTTCATTTTATTTCTGTATTGCTTGTTATTTAAACCACTTTAAAAAAATTGCTCTAGGGTTTACAATATGTACCTTTAATTCACAGTCTACCTTCAAATAACATTATACTAGTTTACTTCTAAAAACCTTGCGTATTTTTATTTTGCCTCTTATATCCTTTTGTTCTCCTTATCAAACATTTCACTTCTATATATTTATTAGCCTCAGTTCATTACTATATTTTTGTTTTAGTCAACCATCTTTTAACAATATGTTATTATGAGTAAAAGTCTTTTATAGTTATTCCCCGTATTTGCCATGTCCAGCTCAGACTTAGTGTAAGTCTGAGCTTTCATCTGATATCATTTTCCTTCAGTTTGAAGAACTTCCTGTAACATTTCTTGTGTGGAGCTCAGCTGGCAATTAAGTTGCTTAATTCAGCTAGTATTTACCTTCAGATAGTTTTTTATTTCATATTCATTTTTGAAGGATATTTTCACTGGGTATAAAATTCTAGGTTGACAGTCTTTTTCTTTCAGCCTTTTAAAGATGTCGTTCCATTGTCTTCTGGCTTGCATTGTTTCTGACGAGAAATCAGCGATCATTCTTATCTTTGTTCCCCTGTAAGTAATGTGTCTTTTTTTTCCTTGGCTGCTTTTAAGATTTTCCCTTTATCATTGGTTTTCATCAATTTGATTATAATGAATTTTGGTGTGATTTGCTTTGCTTTCATCTTGCTTAGGATTCATTGAGCTTCTTGGATCTGTGGGTTGACACTTTTCATCAAACTTGAAAAATTTTGGCCATTGTTTCTTCAAATATTTTTCCTTTCTGCTTCTTTTATACTTTAAATTACATGTAATTTATACTGCCTGAAATTTTCCCACAGTTCACTGAAGCTCTAATTATTTTTCTTGCAGTATGTCAGTTTGGGTAGTTTCTATTGTTATGTCTCCTGATTCACTGGTCTTTTTTCTGTGTTATCTATTGTGCTATTAAGTCCACTTAGTGAGTTTTTATTTTCAAATATTGTATTGTTCATTTTTGGAAGTCTCATTTCATTTTTGATTATATTTTCCATTTCTATCCTCATTATGTTTATGTTTTCCTTTGAATGTGTTTATAATAGCTGCTTTAAAGTGCTTGTTAACTACCTCATTTTTGTATTTCTGGGTTTGTTTCTGTTAAGTAGTCTTTCCCCTGGTTATAAGTGACACTTTCCTTCCTTTTTGAATATCAAGTAATTTTTGACTGGAAGCTGAATTTCTTGAATATTACATTATTGAGGGCCTGGATTTTGCTAACCTTCCTTATGGTATGTTGAGGTTTGTTTTATCAGTCAAGTTGCTTGTGGATCAGCTTGACCCTTTCAAAGCTTGTTCTTAAGCTTTTTAGGATAAGATTAGAGTAGCTTTTTTTCTAATGCTAGTTTAGTGCTATTTCTAAGGTATGACTCTCCTAATATATGTCTACTGATTGCTACAAGTGTTCAATAAATTCCTTCAATTCTGGTTGGTTGAAATGTGACTATCTCCTAGCCCTGTATGAACTCCAAGAATTTTATAGCTTACAGAACCCCAACAGGTTTTCTCTATCCAGCCTCATGGAGTTTTATCTTATACATATTCAGTTTAGTATAAAGCTGAAGACCTAAAAGGACACCTATCTAGATTTCTGGGATTCTTTCTTTGCATAGCTTCTTCTTCTCAGTACTCTGTTCAGCAAATTCCAGCTACTGTGCGCTAAACTCTAGTTTCTGTTCTCTCAACTCAACAAAATCACCCTACTGTGCTTATGTTTCCTCTTCTATAGCCAAAGTCTGGAAATTGCTTCCAGGAAGAAAGCTAGGGTGATTGTGGGGCTCTCTGCATTATTTCTTTTTTCTCAAGGATCACTGTCCTATAGCTCAGTTTCTGAAAATAATGTTTCATATTTTTCAGTTTTCTAGTTATTTATGATGGGAGGGCAAATTGTCTGCTGTGTTTTATGCCATATATTTTTGTTATTATTTTTGAATGGTGATCTGTTATAACTGTATTTGCCATGAGATAAGGCATGTTGATTGTCCCTATAACAAAATCAATTGTAGTACTTTTCCCAATTGCAAATACCTGTGTTCTATCTTTAGACATTTTGATTCAGAAGACCTAACATGAGTTCAAGGTATCATATTTTGAAAATATTGACAGGTAATTTTTGATACACAGCAAAAGCTGACAATCACTGTTCTAGCAAGCTTAAATCCAGTGTTGCTTTGATGAACTTAAATGGATTAGCCTACAACCTGTTCTCTTTTTTTTTTTGAGACAGAGTCTCACTTTGATCCTTTGGTAGAGTGTCATGATGTCATAGGTCACAGCAACCTCAAACTCCTGGGTTCAAGTGATCTTCTAGCCTCAGCCTCCCAAGCAGCTGGGACTATAGGTGCCTGCCACAACGCCTGGCTATTTTTAGAGGTGGGGTCTCCCTCTTGCTCAGGCGATCTCGAACTCTTGAGCTCAAGCAATCCACCCACCTTGGCTTCCCAGAGTGCTAGGATTACAGGTGTGAGTCATCCTGCCCAGCCTTACAACTTGTTCTTAACTCAGTGATACTCAGTAAAAATGGAATAAAAAGTGAATACCTCTTGGATATTTCTACTATCTACATAAAAAGCAATTTCTGACAGAGCGGGAGTATTTAGAGCTCTGATAAGTACTATGGCTTGTGTACATTCTGGTTTGTTTTGCCTTTGCCAGAGCACTTGTTATGTATTTTGAAAATTCTGTCTGTAAGTGTCAAGAACTTCTTAATACTTATAAAGCAATCTCATAATACACAGATTTAGAGATGGTTAGCAGATTTGATCGGGTGTGCCAATTCTGTTTTGATTAGTAGTGACTGCTTGGAGTATAGTAGTAAAAACAAACCTAAGTCCACTTCTGGACTCAGCCAGGAAGGAATGCTGTAATGGACTAGTGATATATGTTATGAGTTTGGGATTAGAAGAATGGGGCACATGTCCCGTGTATTTGCAATTCGTATATTGATTAAAGGCAATCTTTTTCTCTAAATGCCTATAATTGCAAAAGAAAACTTATTGCCACTCTTTATATTCATCCTGACTTTGCCACATCTAAGAAACACATCTTATAGGTGTTTAAACACATCTTAAAGCGCCTATACCCACAGTATATCTTTATTCATTCTTTCATTTATTCATTCATTTCTTCTTTCCTTTCTTTCTAAGAATATCATCAACATGCCACTGTGTTGTTAGAATAGTAGTCTCTGGTATATACTTTTTAAAATAAATAGACCTGTTGTATATTTTTAGAAGTCACTGGCTTTGATAACCATGTTTTCCTGAATCCCCAACCAGCCACATAATCTTATACATGGCCTAACAATAGGATAGAAGATTTCAATTTGGGACACTCCTAGATAAAAAATGTTTTGAAATGTTTGGAGCATAAATTAGTTTTGGATCATTAATAATAAGTATTTTGAATTATAACTGAATGTATAACTAAGAATATCCTCTCATCTGCAAATTTTGATGTATTAAAAATAGGTCCTATAGGTCATAGTAGTCTTATAAGTTTGGAATATGGCATGTTAGAAAAAATGTCCTACTTTTCAGCATGAAAATCTAGAATATGTTTTTTATGATGGAACATTGTTAACTGGGTACTTTGGGCTGTAGAATCACAGGATCATGATAACCAAGTGACCAGATCTAGAGTCACTTGATTTATTCTAGATCACTTGATCTTGTCCTCATTCTATGTATACACAGAGTTGGGTATTAGTGAACTAGTAGAGATTTAGTATGTGAGTCATATGTGTGAGAGAGATGCACTTCATGTGGGCAAGAAAGTCATCTTTCCAGTCTTCACATTTGATGGGGAAGAGGTAGGAGATGGAAAGATGTTTGACGATTTATTTACATTTTCAATTTGAAATGTTTCCTGGAGCCAAAGATGTTTAATGGAATATACTGTCATGGAAAGAGCAGAGTGTTGAGAACAAAGAGATAGAGGTTCTAGTCCTAGCTTGTCACTTATTAACTCAGTGATCATATCAAGCTACTTAACCATTTTAACTTTATCTCCTTCTAATATGGGATTAACAGTCTGCTGCATATGCCTTACAAAGTTGTTTGAGGATCAAGTGAAAGCATGGTTGTAAAAATCTTTGAGAACTTATTAATGGTCTAGCATTGTGAAGTAGTGTAGTATATTCCATAGTATACACTCCTGAGAAAATGGATGGCGTTGTGATAGCTTTGCCTGATTTAAAAAAATTTTTCATAGATTAAAAAATGGTTCTGTTAGGAAGCTTTCTGATGGTGGTTCTATTTAGGAAAAAGAAAATGGTAAAGTATCTATTTCACAAATAATTTCAATGAAAAGTATTCATCAGCTCTGCTTTGCTTTGCAGCTTGGAATCCCATCCACTGCCAGCACATTGAATGCCACAATGCAATTAACAAACCAGCTGTGAAGGTACTGTTTTATTAGGTCTGGTACTATATTGAATTTCCAGTGGTAAAATTATCAGGGGCATATTACTGAATGAGGTGAAGTAGATTGCATCTTCTTCCATAAAGCAGAGGCTTGTGGTCATAGTAATCTCAAACACCTCCATGTTCACTCTGACTGTACTTTGGCAGATTGGTCAAGAGAGAGAAATGAATAGTGGTGTCTGCAGGTTTTGGCTATGAGTTCAAAGCTGAGTGCTATGTAGCACTGAGTTAATTGTCAGAAGAATCCTGGTAAAACAGTTACATAGTCCTTAACCAGCTTCTGCCTCGGCTAATGAATTCAGGGAAGTGTATCTTTCCCCTGTTTTCATGGACATGCTACAAATCAAGAGTCCTTATTCAAAATTCAAGGCAAAAATAGATACAATTGTTAATTCTTAGGCCATATCACAAATATGACTTAGTTGAAAAGATTGGGAAGTATTTGGACAGCATTAACATGGAAAGTTACATAAGACGTAAGGAAATAGGGGTTTAGGGAGGTAAGTCACTTTATTAAGGTTGCATAGCCAGTTAGCATCAGAACTAGAAATAGAATCAGGTATTCTGACTCCCAACCTTATTCTTGTTCTACCCCATCAAATTGGTTCTGTCTGCTGTTAACCCTAAATCTTGAAAGTTAAATGTTAAGAAAAATAATAACACTTTTTAACACAATTGTTTATGGTATATTTGTTAGATATAAAACACTTGGCTGGATGGACCTGTGTCCAGGTTTGCAAGGGCAAATTTTTATGTTACGAAGAGTGGGAGCTAACTGAAATGATTAGAGTTCACAGTTACTTTTGATTGAGCACCTGCTGTCATGGCAGTTTGCTTCCCTTGTTCTATACAGAGATAGACAGTACAGATTTCCATATAATGGAAAACTAACATCATCACTTTATAGAAACAAAGTAAAAAAGATAAATATAAATCTAATAAACATAAAATAAACCTATGTTACCTATACCAGAAGTGACAGAGGAATGCCAATAATAGGTTATCATTGAGATATATCATACTAACAAGGGGCATCCTTATACTACTATGTGTATTCAATCTTGGCTTTTATGAAGGCAAATCGAATGAAATTATGTTGAGAAAGAGCAGGGGACAGTAACCCATCAATGGAAGCACAGATCTCTCCTATTCTTCTATGTACATTGTATTGAACTTTAGTAGACACTGGGGGGTTCCAAGCACCAAGGTGCTTTTCTTTGGTGTGAGGATATTTTTAGTTACACATAGGTGAGTTCCTAAGAGGGCTGTCTGGAAAGTATCCAGAAATGTATGTCTCGATTTTTTAATATTACATCGCTGGATACTTTGTGGATAGCCCTTATATATTATTCTTGGAGTTTAGCTTGATCCTTCATAGGGATGAGGCTTTCGTGGTTCCCTCTTCCTTTTGTTTCTATATCTTTCATTTCTCCTTCCTGCCTAAGTTCTAGCTCCCTTTTTTGGTTCACTTAGACTTCAGTAGGAAGGAGGTCCTTTCTCTTTGGTTTCTCCAGTTATTTCATTTTATTTTTAATTTTTAGATTTTGAGCTCAGTTGCATCCTCACGTGTCCTCTGATATTCTGGCTAGTTAGTAATACTTTCTGGACTGCTACTCATGAAAATAATCATGAAATAAATTTTCTTTTTCTGTCCTAGGCAAATGGCCCAGTGCATTCCACTAGGTTTGGCCTTACTTTTCTCCCAATAGCCAGTTTTCCTGGAAAGGCCAAACCATCTGACTTTCTGTCATTTTTAAAATTTACTGAGGTGAAATTTACACAAAATAAAACTGACTAGTTTAAAATGAACCATTCCGTGGCATTTAGTATATTCATTGTGTTTGCCAATACCACCTCTATCAAGTTCCAAGACATTTTCATCACCTCCAAAATCTTATTTTCAGAACTCCAGTTTTCCTACAGAGTTTCCTTTTCTATTTTTAATCTATGCTTTCCAGGAAGATAATATTCTTTCCAATGCTTTCTGTGCTGGGGCTGTTTTTGAGCTACAACAAATCTGGCTCCATGACGTTGTTTCTTTAAAATGTGAATGCTCCCATGTCTACACTGTTACCACGTGGTTTGCAAATCAACATCTAAAAGCTTACAGAACAATGTTAAGTGAAAAGCAAAGTTATGAAATTATGTGGTGTGTAATGCTCATTTAGTTTAAAAATTCCCTAGATTCATATTCATTACAACACGGTAATACTCACTAGTATGCTACCAGGGATTGCATTGAAATGGAGGGAGGGTTAATGAGTTATCTGAATTTTCTTCTTTCCCATAATCTGTTTTTCTGAGCCTCTACATTAGGGATATGTTATATTTATAAACAGAAAAATAATCATTTTTAATGTGACAGTCAGCTATGAACACATTGGTATGCACGTAAACTGACCTTTTCAGAACAGAACAGTGTTACTGCAGATTAACTGCAAATCCAGTGGGTTATGTTGACTAAGTCATTTAACAGGTCAGAGGTCAAATAGAAAATCTTGAACGACTCTATAGTTCTAACATTCTAGGAGTTTCTCCTTTTGAGTGGAATGAAAAGAAAAATATCGCTACCTGAGTGAGATATCAATCCCTCATTAGAAAAGAGGGTAAAGCAATGATACTTGAGAGCGATCTTTATTGGGTGCACAGGAAAGATGCAGGGAAAGTGAATTAATTCTCACCAAAAGCCTAACATCTCCGCAATAGTGAGCTATACCACTAGGCTATACCACTATACTAGTGGCTATACTACTAGTGATTTGTCAAGAGGGAAAATATCATCTATTTGTATTGCAATAGGCTGTAAAAAAAAATACATTTTAGTTACGAGCTGAGAGCTGTGAAGCTTCAAGATGAAAATATATCGAAACTTACAGTTTATTTTATCGCATTCTGTTTTTGGTTTTATTTGGTTCTATTTGAAGTCCAATATGTGAAATACTTTGGATCCAAGATAATTATCTAAGACATTTGGCCCATAGCCAAATCTGGCTTGCTGCCTGCTTTTATAAATAAAGTTTTATTGGAACACAGCTATGCTCATTTGCTTACATATTGTCTATGGCTGACTTCATGCAAAAATAGCGGAACTGAGTAGTTGTAACAGAGACCATGTGACCCACAAAGCCTAAAGTATTTACAGAAAAAATTTTCTAATCCTTGATTTAACACACCCAAAAGTAGTTATTCATTGCATCTATAGAAGTATGAAACTTAAGGAAAACATAAGGAAAATTTTCACACTGGGCCTTTAGCATCAGGTAATATATAATTTATAAATTTTCATGACATCATTATTTAAAACTTAGCCATTCTAACTCTTGTTTCTCAAACTCCTCAGTGTTTTTTTTTGAGACAGAGCCTCAAGCTGTCACCCTGGATAGAGTGCTATGGCATCACAGCTCACAGCAACCTCCAATTCCTGGGCTCCAGCGAGTCTCCTGCCTCTGCTTCCCAAGTAACTGGGACTACAGGCGCCCGCCACAACGCCCGGCCATTTTTTGGTTGCAGCCGTTATTGTTGTTTGGCTGGCCCGGGCTGGATTCAAACCCGCCAGCTCAGGTGTACATGGCTGGCGCCTTAGCCTGTTGAGCAACACTCCTCAGTGTTTTAACTGTGAATTATAGGCTGTTTGAGTTGTACGTTTGGGTCAATTCCCACTTCAAATTAGTAAAAACAACTAAAGAAAAAACAGAGTAAAGTTCCAGAAGAATTTATGTATTAGGCACATTAACCATATACTCAGCTGTAGCGTGGACTAATTATTTTTCAAGGGCAGGAAGAGGATTCAAAGTGATGTGAATCATAAAAATTTAAACTTATGCAAAGTTCAAAATGCAGTTAGCTATCTGAGTATTTTGTTCATTTGATTAAAACGTTCAAATAGCCTGATGCTCAACAGTGAAATTAATACTTTTCATCTCTGTGCTTAGGCTCCTGAAGCCCAGCCATAAACAAGGCCTGGAGGGGTAAACAAGTATAGGTCACATGTGGGAAAAAGAACCACAGGAAAATGAAAGGTTGGGTGACAGATAGAAAACTAACATTTCAGAGTAAGAAAAGTGAACCACTCAGTGTTAGATTTAATCCTAACTTTTCTGAATGAAATAAATCTTAAGTAAAATTCTTGACTGCCAGCATTTTGGTTTCAATTAGGAGTCTGAAATCTTAGTAATATATTTCCCTTTTCCTAAAGAGACATTACTGTGCTTACTACTTTAGAGAAGGAATTACTGTAACAGATAGCCAATTTGAGCAGCTGTTGAACAAGATGATTTTTTTATGTTTTGATCTTTGTGGAGTGAGGGTGGATTTTTTTGACACTATTTCTAAAGCATCACCATGGGATGGTTTGCTGAATCAAAACTGTAGGGAAAATTTACTAACATGGACGAATGAGACTTGCAAATAACAGGAGCAATCAAAAACCACAGTAGCTACATTTAAACCCCCAGTGTGGATTCATCAGACAGTTTGGAAAAATTAGTTCTACCTGGAAAGGGTTTTACGAAAAATATTTATTCCACTTTGTTTTTCAAACCTGTCATTATGGAAGCATTTGTGCTTATAATATAGGGGATGTGATAAACAGGAAGAGGAGGGAGGGTTCATTTTGTCTTTTTCTGTGTTTCAGATGTGTATAGACCCTTCCCTGTCAGTAGCTTTGGGTGATAAGCCACCCCCATTGTATCTCTGTGAAGAATGCAGCGAGAGGATTGCAGGGTAGGTGTTAAGAGTCCTTGAAGAAACGGAAATATTGCAACAATGAGAAGATCAGAAAAATAATTTGAACTTAAATTGGTTACTTAACCCAACTCTGATATTTAACATATAGCAAACTTTCATTTGGAAGATTTCAGCTCTCTATGTGACATGAGAAAGAAATTCCACTTAATAAGGCAGCTGTAATTTTGAAGCAACTATGTTTAAAAAGGCCGCAGAAAAAAACAGATATGAAAGAAAACTGTGGTTTCCAAACATGACAAAAAAATAAATCATATAGGTTCTCCTTGCTTGTTAAGTTTCACAGAACCACACTCAGCTTTGCACAGATCATGCAGTATTTTGGTTGGCTTAATTAGCATCTGGAAAGTACCATTTAAAGATAACTGAATATGATGAAGTGCCTGTAATTTATAATTTAGCTGGAATGCATTAGACATTTTAAGAGTTATTATGATAGTGCTATTAATTATACTTCCTTTCTATTAAAAGACTTTCAGCAATTGTGTGCAGCTTATAAACATTCATCTGGAAGGGTAACATTTCAATGAAGCTCATAAACATTTTTTTTTCTTTATAGGGACCACAGTGAGTGGTTGATTGATGTTCTTCTGCCACAAGGTATGGCTTCTTTCAGAAAGGATGAATAATGAGTAATTATTACAAATGCCATGGTTAATTTCTTTCCTTTTGTGCTATTTTACTATACAAAGACGGTAACCAAAGCATTATAGTTTATGAACATTTCATTGATAAGAAGCACTATATCCATGTCTTGCTTATAATATACCTGCAGGTTTAATAATGAAGAAGTGGGATCATCTGTACCAAAATTAAGGGTAGATGCTGGAATTATGATTTGGTATGACTTAAGCTCTGCTGAAGTATGTCTTCAGGGGTTTTTTGGTATACAGATCAGATATACCAATGAGATGCTGCTGTGCCAGGTCAGCAAGGGAATAAGGAGCACCAGCTAGAAGAGCATTGAACCCTGGACCTTTTCTTTCTCTGTCACGAGGAAAAATCAATTATTACTCTGAGACTTAGTTTCTTCATCAGTAAAATGGAAATAAAATGTATCTAACCCATCTCAATGAAAAGATAAATTGCAATACTTCTTGCAATTCATTAGAGTTCTGAAAGCTATGCTCTCTAAGATGGTAGGTCCCAGACAGTATTCCTCTGCACTTGGAGAGGCAGGTATTCCAGCCTTGTAATTGGTGGCCGCAATGATAAGGAAAAGTACTGAGGAAAGCAGAGGAAGGACAAAAAGTAGAAAAAGCTATGGGCATACTGAGTTTGAATACAGATCAGGGACATGAGAAGAACATGATCTATGATTTCGAACGTAGATAATGAAAAGAAATCCTTTTACATTTAAAAGGAAATGTAAAAACCTTATGTTAATTACATACTGTGAATTTTTTTTAAGTCGAAGACCTTTGCTTGATAAAAATTATACTATTGTTTTGTAGTCTCACTTTTCACAACTGGTCATCCCAACCTTGAGAGATATTGTTTTAGTGAGTGCTCTTTATCTATAAAATGGAGCAATAATGTCTATATCCTTCAAAGGGACATTTTGGAAAGTTATATAAGCATATCTATGAAAAGATTTGGGCTTCTATGGGTAAAGGCAACTTTTTACCCTTTTAAATTAGGCTACTTTATTAGTGAACTTCCAGCTTTCTGAGATAAAACCCATAGTCAAGTTCTAAAATACACTTTAAATATCAGATATGTTGCTGAATTCTGGTCTTCTTGTCCAATGATTTCATCTTGGGAAGAAGATTGGTAATAACTTTTCATCATTTATCTAGAAACATGACACTAACTTCAGAAAATTTAAGATAAAGTCTAGGATATCAAACTGTTAAATAACCATTAATTATATGAGAGGAGTTTCTAAAACTGAGGTGTAAATTTCATTGAATTGGTGCCCACAAATTCATAAAGGCTCAGGGACATTTACCTTTGATCTTTTAAATAAATCGGGATATAGGCTATATGGTAAATAAAGTGTTATTACATTTATTGAGCACTTACTTATTTAGGAGATATGATTCTGGGAAAAATCTTCTGAGCACCCTTAAGCATCAGTCTTTATGGAAATAACTGATGTGCCCATTTAATAGAATTCTTATCCATTTATTAAAATCAGTCCTGTAAATAGTAGTTTGATGATCTTGCTCCAAAAGGTCTACCCAAGGGTTTGAAAATTACTTTCTTTTAAGTAAACTTCCACTGTTTACACTACTCAAGACTGATAGAAATTGGTAATTCACATCTCATTTGTCCATGTTAGTAAAATTTCCCTACAGTGTTGGTATAGGAAACCATCCCATGGTGATGCTTTAAATGTGCCATATCAACCCAGTGTCGTCATGTCATGGAAAGAGCAACAAACAAGGATTTTGAAGACTATAGCTCTAGGTGTGTCTCCAGCATCCATAGCCTGTGTGACCTTAAAGAACTCATCTAAGCACAGTGGCCCTCGATTTTGTCCTCTGTGAAACAGGGAGGTTAGATTAAAGTTGTTTAGCTTTAACTTGGTCTAATTTCCAAGTCCTATCTGAAAACGTTGAATCGCCTGTGAGAATAGGTGAAATATCTGCAGCATGTAGGTGCTTTTAAAAATCCATTGAATGGAAACTCTAAAATCACCACCAGATGAAACAGAAATTGATTTCATGCTTTCTGAGAAAACTAGAAGCCCATAAAAGTAGATGACAGTTTATGAGATAAATCAAAAGTTGTTTTGGCAAGTCCGGAGGTTGTGTTAAGATTTTTTTTTTTTTTAATTCCCCTTCATGGCTGCCCTTATTTAAAATGGGCTCTCTTTCTTTGTTGATATTTTGTGTACCTTCTCCTTACAGCGGAAATATCTGCTATATGTCAGAAAAAGGTAAGAGCGAACCATTTGTGTGGCGGGGCATGATGTGTTGTGTTTGTATGTAAATTCATTCATTGACATCTGCCTCATTTCTGCACCATGGTTTCCTAGTACGTATGTCACTGTGTTTGTGAAGGGGCAAGGGAAATAATTTAGCATGCAAATTGCTATGTCCACATGGTCTCTATTTCCATTTCTGCTTTTGCTCACCCACCTTATGTGCAATGTTCTTGTTAAGTAATCTGAAATAAAAGCCCTTGTGTAATTCTGGGGTAGGAATCTAATTACGAAAATGTTCGAATGATAGTGCAATTTAGTAAACTATGTATCTTATATGCTAAAATCTTTATTGTTTTGAAGTGGAGTGTAAGTAGTCTAATTTATATGTGTGAAAAACATACCCAGAATGATTCTATACGGAAAATATTCATTTATATGTGAATTTAAGGATATATCTAGCTAAGGAGCCCTCAAAATTTCCTTTAGCTACTTTCTATAAGTTTCCCTAAACCACCTCCATCTTCTCTGCTTGTTTTAGTAGTTGAAAAGTGCCAGAGAAGGTACATGGCGTCATGCAAAAATCTTTGACTAATTGGTTGAGATACTTGGGTTCTGGCCAACTCTATTTTCTCTTATACCTTCATGGACTTTACACAAGTCATTTAAACTTTTTAGGAGGTTGGTCATGAGTCTGTACATTTGGTGGACTGTTATCTATTGATGCATAACAAATCATCCTAAAGCATAGTGGCTAATAACAGCAACCAGTTATTTGATAATAATTCTGTGGACTGGCAATTTGTCCTATGCTCAGTCAGACAGTTCTTTTAATAAACTACTCCAGACTCACTCATGTATTTGCAGTCAGTTAGTAGGTAGGCCAGGATTGGCTGGCCCCCGATGATCTCCCTCCCCTATCTGGGGCCTGTGCTAGGATGGCTGCAATAGTTGGGATAACTAGGGAGCCAGGGCTTTCTTCTTTTTGTAAGATATCTCATTCTCTAGGAGGCAAGGCTGGAGTTGTTCACAGGGCAGTGTTTTGAAGAGTGCAAGGCCCCTTGAGACTGAAGCTCAGAAGTCATACAGCATCACTTCTGATGCATTCCATTGGTTAAAGCAAGTCCCACGACCAGCCCAGATTCAAAGACTAAAGAAATAAGATCCTCCTGTTTATAGAAGGAGTGGCAAGAATTTTGTGGTCATGTTTAATTTGCCCAAATTCACGGTGCAGACATAATTTTTACATTTTTTCTATATGCAAAATATGTTCACCACTTTATAAGACCTCTTTTATTCATTTATGGTGTTAGGCTTACAGTCCAATATCTTGTGATTTACATCTGGTATCTCACTCATTAAACTTCTTAGGTACAAATCCTCTTGATTCAGAGATCTGTGAACTAAAAGGGAAAGTTTTCTGTTTCCTATGTAATAAAGACACAATGGTCAGATAGGGACAGGAAGAGGAAGAGGAAGCAGATAACAGTCAGTGGTCTGTGGCAGTACAAGGCATGAATAAGTCAACAGTTCCTTTATTTCCCGGTATAACAAATGTTTCTTGATTAGACTCTGGTTGGCTTCCAACGGGGTAGTTCCCTAATCCGTAATTGTCCTCCTGAGCTTTTGGCTCCACTGTCCCACAATCTCTGTTTCAATAGAAATAGCCTATACCCTGGGCAAGAGCAAGACCCTGTCTCTACAAAAAAAAAAAAAAAAAGAAAAGAAAAATTAGCTCCAGGAGTTAGAGGTTGCAGTGTGCTAGGATGACATCATTACACTCTAGCCTGGGCAACAGTGTAAGACCCTGTCTTAAAAAAAAAAAAAAAAAAAAGAGGCCGCAATCTTAATATTCTGGGAGGCTAAGGTGGGTGGATAGCTTGAGCTCAGGAGTTGGTGACTAGCTTGAGCAAGAGTGACACCTCATCTGTACTTAAAAATAAATAAATAAATAAATAAAAATAAAACACTAGCTGGGCATAGTAGTGGATGCCTATAGTCCCAGGTACTTGGGTGACTGAGGCAAGAGGATCTCATGGGGCCAACAGTTTGAGGTTGCTGTGAGCTATGATGCCAGGGCACTGTACCCAGGGTGACAGAGTATGACTCTGTCTCAAAAACAAAACAAAACAAAACAAAAAAAACAAAGAAAAGAAAGAAAAAGAAAAAAGGAATTGGCTTATATTACAGCTGAATAACTTGCTCAATCTGCTTCCTGCTTAAAGGAGTTGAAGTCTCATAGACCTCTTTTCAGTTTGAACTGTGTCCATCCACTTTAGTTTTAGCTGGTGGTACCTTTGCTAGGATGACTTTGCTACAATGTGTGGGTTTTCAGTGAATCTCATTAGGCTTCTGTGCCCTCAAAGCCACATCTAAAATTATTTTTGAGGAAGTCTTTTCTATACTTTGGGCATTTCAGTCTGCTCTTAGATTTATAGGAGCCCTGTTCTAGCTGAGAGGCTCAATAAAGCACCACCTTATATCTTTCTAAGTCTTAAGAAAGGATCTTGTAGTCTATCAACATATTCCCGAGTTGGTCTTCATCATGAGAGGCTACTTCTTACTTTGACGATCTTTTACAAGCATGAGATAACTAGGATTTGAAACATTTTTATTTTCTAAATGAGCATGTCCTGGCTCTGGTGACATACTTAACATATTTGGCACTCAGCATAGGTCATTTTTTAACATGTCTGTACTATATATGACAAAATTATCTTTAGTAGTGAGCTTCAAATTAGCACATTTTTATTGCTTATCTTTAATAAATACTGTATTTTTTATGTGAAAGTCAACTTGAAGAACTTCTGCTAAGTTCATTAACAGCTGAGAAGTGTCTGAACTTGCTCTGGGCAGTTTGTGTCTCTTCCTCTTTTGGTTCTATGTAGTCCCACAATTGAATAGCAGGTTGGAAATAAGCAACGATAGCGTCATGATTGAAAAGATTTTAAAGGGACATACCTTGGTTTATTTCAAAAGCAGTAATCTATAAAAGTACTTGAAGTTACTTTTATGTGCTTAAAATTGAAAGTAGTATAACAGACCCATGCAGTGGCTCAGGCCTGTAATCCTAGTACTCTGGGAGGCTGAGGTGGGTGGAGTGGTTGAGCTCGGGAGCTCGAGACCAGCCTGAGCAAGAGACTGTCTCTACTAAAAATAGATAAATTAGCAGGATGTTGTGGCAGGTGTCTATAGTCCCAGCTACTCAGGAGTCTGAGCCCAAGAGTTTAAGTTTAACCTTAAGTTAAGTTTGAGTTGCTGTGAGCTATGATGTCGCTGTGGCACTCTACCCAGGGTGACAAAGTGAGACTCTGTCCCCAAAACAAAAAACAAACAGGAAAAACCAATAAAGTAGTGTAACAGTGACTGGAGTGAACATTTGAAAACCATGCCTCCCTGGTTTCAGTGAAACCAGATTTAGATTCAGATTCTCGTTGAATTTACATCTAAGTCTAAGGGAAATCTTTCTGGTTTATTTTGAAAATAAGGCATATAACTGAGTCCATCCAGGTTGAGGACTTTCAAATATATAATTAAAACTTATTAGGAACTACATCAATTATTTAGAACTTTGGTCCATCAAAGATTATTTGAGGGGAAAAGTATTTTATTGCTGTTATTGTTTAGAATTGATAACACATGGTAATGAAGCAGGTTGGCTTTTAGTTGGTATTCCAGACAACATTACATGCAGCATATCTAGATAGTCCATAAGAAATTACTCAAATTGTAGCAGTATGAAACAACCACTATTTAATTATGTTCACAGATTCTATGGCTCAGAGAGTTCAACAGGGCATAGTGGAGACAGCTCCTTTCTGCTTGATAATGTTTGAGATCTCATCTGGGAAGACTTAAATAGTTGGGGACTGAGATAGTGGCTTGTTGATCATATATATATATGGGCTCGGAGATGGGGTGAGTGGAGATTAGGCTTAGCTGGCACTGTTGCCTAGGGACCTCAGCATGGTATCTTCATGTGGCTTGGCCTTTTTATGGCATCATGGCGGAATTCTAGGAAGAGTATCCTGATAAGGAAGTTTCTGAAGAAGGAATATTTCAAGACAGCCGGGTGGAACTACATGTCTTTCCATGAGCATCATTTCTGCCATACTCTGTTGGTTGATGTAGTCACAAGCCCATCCGGATTCAAGGAGAAGGAATCTAAACCCCATATTTTGATGGGATGAAGAGGACACTCCTCTGGTCATAAATTATTTATATTCTTCCTGCATGCAAAATTCTGGCTGGAAGTCCAAGGTCTTCTCATTGAAATCAGGTCCAGATAAAGATGAGGCTCTTTGGATTGGCTCCTTAGGAATTCTTCCTTTTGCTGTGAATTCCTGTGAATGAAAGAGACAAGTTATCTGCCTCCCACACAGCCAGCATTCAATGGTGATACAGGGAAAGGGTGATTGCAGTGGACACTCCTGTAAAAAGTGAGGGCATGAGAGGCACACAGTCACTGGTCCATCCAAATTCTGGAATTCAACAGGCACATGCCACTTGGTCCTTTTTAGGTGTCAGTCCTGCTTCCTGGAAGTGCATCTCTTTGGCTCTTGGTTTCTTTTTCTGGGAGATGCTCATCTTTTCTTTCTCATTAAAAAGTAGCCTGTTTTATTGTTTATAGCTTAGTAGTTTTATGAACTTCCTTTTGCTCATAGAAAAAGTCCAAGAGCATCTTCTTTGTGGGCTCTCTCCATCTCTTTTAATTCACATTGATATAATTCCATTAAAAACACTGTGATATTTTATCAGTTTATAAACCCACATCATTAAACACAAGTGAAACACACAAATTTCTTTGGGGTTAAGTCCTTTCTTCTATACCTTGTGTCCTCTGTAAGACTACTGGGAACAATACATTTAAGATTTTTTGAACCCTTAATATTTAATGAAGAGGATGATGAAACATGTTCTTAAGATCTTTAGAAGCCTTTTTGTCTGTCTAAAAGAATCTATGGTAGCCCACATTAAAATTCTGAGTTCTAATTCAAGGGTTTTATATTCAAGTCTTTGTCATCATTTCTCCCCCTTGAAACCACATTTTCCTGATAGGGCCCTGAATTTAATGTTTGCCCTGAAACTTTTTCTTACCTTGAGAAGGCCATGCTGGCTAAAAGACTGCCTTGAGCTCAATATTTTCTCTGTAATTTCTAGTTGAAGACAGGTTAATTCAGCCTTCTGTTTCTCTCTCTCCTCTGAGTTCATAAAAGCTCATGCAGAGGTGGGGAAACTGCAGCCTTCTATTTTAATAAAAATCGTTCATTTTTATTTATTTATTTATTTATTTAAATCATAAACAAATAGATCATGTATACATTTGTGCATTTATGGGGTACAATGTGCGGATTTCATATAGAATTAGGAATCTACTTACATCACACTGGTTAATATATACCTCATCTTGTTTACTTAATTATTGTGTTAAGACATTTATACTCTATACTAATAGATCCAAAAGTACCCTTGCATTATGCGCCATAGGTGCAATCCCACCATTCACCCTCCCTTGATCTGACCTCTCCCCTCTCTTCTCTTCCCCCCCTCCCTTTATCTTGGTCCATAGTTGTGATCTATTCTTCATATGAAAGTGTGAGTGATTGTAAATTGGTTTCATAATAGTACTGAGTACATTGGATATTTTTTCTTCCATTCTTGAGGTACTTTACTGAGTAGGATCTTTTATTTTTGTTCACCTTTTGTAGTTTTATTTTATTTTTAAAACAAAACTAGGATTTGTTCTGTAAAATTTGAATTCAGTCAAAAGACCACACTTTAGGACCTAGAAGGCCTGTGGCCTTGAGGCTGCAGGCGTCCCCATCCGTGAAGAGGTCAGGGGGGTGGGGTGGGAGGGTGGACGTTCACATTGTTATACCCACTCTTGAAAGACTTGGATATCTCTTTGGACACAGACATGGAATCTGTGATGGTGGCCTTTCTAACAGGCTTGGGGCACTTTCCCCCTCCTTTTTGGCAGTTGTCAGGGTGCCCCTGACAGGTCCTCAGATTGTTCCATAAGGATGCTGACTCACTCCCTTGCCTCCTGGCAGGGCAGCTTGAGCCATAGCCCCCCTGAACTTTGGCGTCTGTTGGGTGCTACCCTACTTTTCTCATTTCCACCCTTCATCTGTTGTTCCTGCCCTCTAGTCGGCATCAACAGCAGATTCTGTGAGTGGTTCTGGTTGTGTTTGGTACATCCCCCCTGCTGGAGGCCGTCACCTCAGCACAGCACAATGCCTGCCTGTCCTTGGATGCAGCAAGGACAGATGAGCTGCAATGGAAATTTGCTCTATGAGTGGAGGATAAAATCGTTTTGAGAGAGTTTATTCTGAGAGTTAAAATTATTCCTTTCCTACTCCGATGCACTGTGATGTACACTCTCTCTGGACCACAGTTCTAATTTTTTTTTCTTTATGTTTCTGCTGAAAACTCTCAAAATAATCCAGAAGTGTGGCCCCTTCCTCTTCCCCCGTCCTTGTGGCTGAGGTAGCTTCACAGAGGGCTTCCGAACAGGTCACAGATCCGCAGAACTTGTCTGCTATTCACTAATAGCAAACTCTTCTCGCCTTTATTTTTACCTGTGATTGAAATTTAACTTGTTAGAGAACAACTTGCATTTTGGAAACTATGGCACTTTAGGAATGTGTTGCCACTGCTGGTGGCCTTAAGTTTGCATTTCTTCTGATTCCTAGCCGAGTTTACCTCAGCGGTCAATTTTAATTGATTGTTCTTTTTTCTTCTTCTAGAATTGCAGTTCCCATGTTAGAAGAGCAGTTGTCACCTGCTTTTCAGCAGGGTGCTGCGGTCGTCACGGAAACAGGCCTGTTCGGTACTGTAAAAGATGTCATTCGAATCATCACAGTAATGAAGTGGGGGCCGCCGCGGAGACCCACCTCTACCAGACCTCCCCTCCCCCCATCAACACGCGAGAATGTGGCGCTGAGGAGCTGGTCTGCGCGGTGGAGGCCGTGATCAGGTAACACGCAGTCTGTTAGCAGCTTCTCCCCAACACACGGCCTTCACCTTGAGCTCACCTCTGCACACTGAGATGTGCATATTTAATAAAACTTCAAATGCCCTTTGCCTCGCAGCTCACCCTCCCACAGTGTTGCAGTGACGTTCTTTTAATTCATGAATTCAGTGACTATTTTTTGCTAATGGCAGTTTATGTGCCAGGCACTGTGCTAGGTACTTGGAAGATAGATGGTAAGAATATACAGTTTCTGTCCTTGAGTTACTCATGTCTGGACTGGAAAAACATAAGCACATCATTGTGGTCCAGTTTGGGGAGCACAGTGCTTGACCAGGGGCTCTTAGGTCAAGGGGAAGTGAAGGCGCCAGTCAGAGTGAGGGGTGGGGATAATGTGCAGGTAACTCCAGGAACTGTGCTATTGGGGTAAACCTTTAGCTTGTGGAGTCAGGCGCTGATGCTACAGGCTGCTGGGTTTTTCTCCTATGACATGACAAAGGACGTAGCATTTGACATGATAACCTCTGGACTTGGTCTATTTTATTTTATTTATTTATTTTTTATGAAATCATAGCTGTGTACATTAATGCAATCATGGGGTACAATGTGGGGTTTCATGTACAATCTGAAATATTTTCATCAAACTGGTTAACTTAGCCTTCATGGCATTTTCTTAGTTATTGTGTTAAGACCTTTATATTCTGCATTTAGAAAGTTTCACTTGTTTGAGCCTAGAACTCTTTCTTTTACAAACAACCACAGATTTCCTTGCCATGCTAACATACAATGATTTTT